>JAYXIM010047105.1:0-36663 GCA_037575425.1 Anastrepha fraterculus | reverse complement strand
TATGCGAAGATTCATATCTGTTTTTTACGCTGCCTTATAATAATTTTAGTTCGCGGACGCATTTCTCTCCTGTCAATCCACGTCGAATTATGAAAAATAAAATTTTCGACTGACAACACTAGAAATGTCCAAGCCCGCAAATATAAATAGCAACCCTCGTAAATTTAGTTTTAATTAGCGTTGAAGTTCCCATCGACCACGTCTTGTAGTCAACATATCTCAGATGTCACAATCGAGAATGCGATTTCCCATAATTGTATTTTAAAGGATCCGCACAAGGATACCCTACGACTTTTCACATCATGAAGTTGTGACGTCTATTGGATAGCCATTGCAAATTCATTCACTCGACATATTGCAGGCAAATGTGTTTTGTTTTTCTTAGAAAATTGACTGCTACAAGTCCACTTCAAATATTTGTAAATGAAGATCCCAACAGGGAAAGCCACAGGCCTTGAACTGCATAGCCGCTATAGAATTCACAGCAATTGAGGGTAATAAATTTTGCATGCATAGAATTGCTTGCTAAAGGTTTTTAATGCTTATAATCAGAAAATGCTTTACGCAAACTAAGAACTAAAATGGAGAATTTGATCTCGCGCATGGCGCTTGATGGATAGAGCGCATTGTACCGAAAATGTCACATTTTTCCACGAGTGCATTTCTTGCATAACTTTTGGAACTACTTTTTCAGCTTTTCCGATAATTTTTAACTATCAAATTTGAAAAGTTTGAATTTGTCAAAAATTATAAGTAAAAAAAAAACTGCCTCCTTTAAAGAGTTCCACACTGGAGCTCTAGGAATTTATGATGAATTTATTACAATTGAAATGCTTGTTTAATATAGTTTTATATTACTCTCTACCACAGCTGAAAATCTTATAATTACCAGGCTTCGTCTCATTTGCTAATATATCACCAATTTCTATTACTATTTGGTGCATGTTTTTCCTACAGGGCTTCTCAGCACACATTTGTGCTCTGCACCCTTTTCGGCGTTGCAGTTAATCGCCATATGTTGAACATCCTGCTTCACTAGAGGAGTTTTAGAACAAATGTTTGCATTGGGTATTTATAAAAAAAATCCCAAAAAAGGGTTTAGATGTTTAGAGAAAAACAAATGTTCGGATTTCACTTAGTCGAAATTGATACTGTGGTGAGTTATGCTTTTTACATCGCCTCAACTTACCCAGCTACCCAGAGATGATATCACTAAAGTCATGAAATTCGAAAAGAAGTTTAGAATTGAACTGAATGACAAATTAAACTGGAGTAGACCTGCATTTGGAAGGAAATTCCAGGGGTGTACCCTGCACTGGTGCACAGATGACTCGAAGACACCAGAAGGAACAGGCGCTGGAACGTGCGGCCCCAGAACCAAGCGTTCTGTGCCGATAGTTAGCTTTCCAAGTGGAGATGTATGCCATCTGCCTATGTGCAGAGATAAACATAAACAGAAATTTCCGAAATGAGCGAATTGTCATTAAGAGGAGGCACACCCGACTCTATCAACCCAAGATATCAAGTCCTTGCGTGCATCGAGAAACTGAATCTACTAGGAACACACAATTGCATCCGTCTAATTTGGCTGCCAGAATACAGGGGTATAACTGGAGACGAAGTAGCGGGCACTTTGGCGAGCGAGACTCCGGCCTCGCTAAAAGCACCCGAGCCCTTCCCTGCTATGGGGCAACACACCATCAGGAAGAAACTTAGGAGTGAAGAGCTAAAGCAAAGGGAGGTTTGCTGGCACCAATCTATGGGGACTACGTCGGGCGATATCTTTATTGGGAGCGTGCAATCAAAAGAGGTTTAAAAAAGTCATAAACATCTCCAAGGATAAATCGAGAATGTTCACGAGCATTCCCACAGGCCACTCCAGACTGTGTAGTCATCTGCACATGATCGGGATATGGTCCACTGATTCTTGACGTTTGTGTGACCAATCCCAGAAGACTACAATACACCTTCTCCTCAAATGTACATCTATAGCGCGGAAAAGGTTGGGACATCTCGAGCAACTGCAGCCAGAAGAAGCGCACGTACGCTCATACCGATCCAGCTATATCCTGAGTTTAATAAGAGAGTGTGATGAGCAGAGGGCATAAACGACCATAGGGTCGAAGTGCAAACTTCGAAGTAATCTAATTTAACCTAAGATCTTCTCAATTCTTTCTAGATACATATGTTGAATTTCACCAAAAATGATTCATGCTGTTTCAGGCAATGAATGACTTTACATAGGGGGTCAATGCAGAGCACCAGAGAGCAACACGCGCAACTCGTAAGGAGCCCATAAATGATCCAAAGTAATACATAATAAGATCAGATAAAGTCCTATGTGATAAGATAAGCTGTTGTGTATTACAGAAATTGAGAGGCATTGCGATATTTGTATCTTGAAACTACGCCAATAACTTTCAATACCCACAGTACCTTCATGCTTCCAATTGAGACTCTGATAGGCGGATTCCAAACAGCTCAGCTATGTGTTTTTTTTTTGTCTTGCAACATCTCATCGTCCTAGGAACGTCGCCAGCATTTTATCTAATCTGAAGTCTGCACTATTCAACGCCTTTGCGTCAGTCCTACTCAAAGAGTATCCAAAATTGTTGCTTGCCTGAGGTTGCCAATGCATCCATCCCAGCACTTAGACTCTTCTGTGCATAGCCAGTGATCTTTTAGCCTTCTAGATGTAGCCGTGTTAACACCATAAATTGATGCCAATTTTAGAGAAACAACAGATGAACCTCTTCTTGCCAGCTCGACAACCAGTTCGTTTCGTGTAATCCCACACAGACTGGGAGCCTACCAAAGCATTACTGTGTTTTCCATTGCCAGAAGCGTTTTAAAATCCTCCTTGGTTAGCTTGCATGTGAAAATATGCTTAGATAAGCTTCTGCAGTTTACTTAGCTGGGATTTTGCAAGATTTTTAGCCACCGCACCAAGGAGGTATAGATTAAAATCGGCACCGACCATGGCTTTACTTACACTTTTGTCGAGTTGAATATTTCACGTGAAGCCAACTCTTTCTCCACCTGATATTTCCCACACAGAGGAGGCCCTCTTCTTCCTATGCTAACACCAGGTGGTACCACATCGAATACTTTCAAAGCTGAAGCATTTGTATCCATTCGGACGATATACTTAGCCAACGGAGTCGCCGGATCTTTATTCGCTGCGCTACGTCTATGTCGTCGTAAAACTCATACAGCTCATAGTTCCAACGCCTGCAATACTCGCCGTCAGAAACGTGCAAAGATCTAAAAATCTTCCGTAGAATCTTTCCCTCAAACACTCTTAGGGATTCTTCTAGGAGGATGCCTCTGTTTTTGCACACAGTTCTAATTGGGCATTTACATTAGGGGAAATTCTAATATGGATTATACCAAATTTTACGTTCTTTATTAGTTGATGTAATATTTTTCAAATGAAAAGTAGTTGCGAGTATGGTACAAAAAATAATTTATTTCCAGTTAATCACGTTAGCAGACATAGTTGCCATTTGACTTTTGTTGGCACTGCTAAAATATAGCTAAAAGAAATGTTTCCATCTGCTTTCAATTCAATCCAAATTCAATTTTTTGTAAATTAAAAAGAAAAAAGGTGGAAAAATACCAGATACCAATGAAAGGAAGCCGGTAAACAGTTTTTTAACGGGTTAGGGGTAGTCAGAATTTTCAAAAAATTGAATTTTGTTTTGCACTTTCTTAAAAATATTGTGTGAAAATTTGAAGTGAATCTGACAAATACTTTTCGAGTTATTCAACAATTAACAAAGGGCGCTCGGGCGCTCCGGAGTCGAAACATGATGTATTAATGCTATGTTTTTATTTTTGTAAAATAAAAAAATTATTGAAAATCATCATTTTTTCGGGCCTCTGACTACCCCTAACCCCTTAAATTTCGAAATTTTTAACTATTAACGAATTGGCAAAGCTGCTGGCACTGTGAAAAAATTATAAAACCTCAAAAATCCTGTATCTGTCAGAAAATTTTATTTTTTGTGTAGTGATTGCGTGAAGTTTGTTTTTTTTAATTAAAAATCTCTAAATATTTATTTAAAAATAAAATAATTGGAGAAACATAAACTGAATTTATTTTCGTAAGGTTTTTAATAACAAATTTAGTTTTCAATGATTCAAACCAAAATTTAAATGCCCACCTACATAAATCGAACTGCTATTCACAAATCCACGTGATTATCTTTTAAAAGAGATATACACAATCCATATATTCATACATACATACATATATGCATACATATATAGACTTTTTCCAACTATATTTGTGTTTGAAATTTAAATAAACAAATGTAAAGCGAATCATGCAGTTGATGAACATAAATTAAATCTTTTAACTGCACTTGTATTAGTGTTAACCACTACTAGATGGCTCATGACAGAAACAGCAACAACAACTATGTGAGCGGCAATAAAATAACAATGTACTTAAATCTATTAAAAATATACAAGTCGAATTTTTTGTTGGTTTCTTTTCCGCTCTGAGAGAATTAATTTGAAAAATGCCGACATTTACTTCGCAGACATCTCTACTTGTATTTACCGATGCGGTGCGAATTGACGATGACATAATTCGACCAATGAGACAAACTGCCGCGACGACAGCAGCTGGAGGGCGTTCACGTTGCGGTGGAAAAAAATAAGAATAAAAAAAAACAAACGGAATCGCGCGCGTCAATTGTCACTGAGCAACTTAATTAAAATTTATAAACCGTGCACATTCTGCCTACCTCCAGTACTTGCATACAAATATACCTACATACATACGTATGCATACTCGTTTATGCACTATGAGTGACTACACAAATAAAAACTTTAATGCAAATTGGATTATATCATTTAATTCTAGCATTTCATATACCCATAAATCAAACGGCAAATGAGGTAGAAGCTTGTACATGTGTAAAGGGTTATTGTTTTTGAAGCTGGAGAAGCTTAAACGGAATTAAGGCACACAAAAGAATGTGTTTCAGATCACTTAATGTTCGATTATGATTTTGTGCATAGCAACGCCGCGACTGACGTGTAACCTGGCGCCTCGATTTTCAAACACTTCACAATCATCATCATTTTCTTTATTTCCCATTGGAGCACAGGGCCTCATTTAAGCATTTCTACCTGATCCTATTTTTGCCTAGCAATTATAGTACGTTCGTTCCATGATTTCCTGCATTCATCGACTTCTTTTTGAAGCGATCTTTTCCATGTAATCTTAGGTCGTGCCCTTTTGCAGCTTCCTCGGCACTCCAATCAAGAGCTTGCCGACAGACTTCCGTTGCATCATTTTGCAGTGTGTGGCCTATCCATCTCCACTTTCGTAATTTTATATGGTTGGCTTGCAAGTTGCATTTTTTATACAACTCATCGTTGCTGAAAACGTTTGGCCACCACACCTGGAGAATTTGCCGAAGACATCTTTTTACAAAACTTTCAATTTTTCCAATTTGATGGTCGGCTACAAGCCAGGTCTCGCATTCATAGCTTAGTACTGAGATGAGTCCAGGAAAGAACCAAACAGGTAGAAAAAAGGAAGAAGGGGTTTTGGCTTAGAGGTTGACGACCAACAGTGGCTAATTACATTCGTATAACCACTTCAAGCGAGTGATGTGCCAGATGTGTGATATTTAAACAATATATACAAAACTGAGAGCCCAGATATCTAAATCTTTGACCGACGAGAGCATGGCAGCTGAGAAGAAGGTGCTAAAATGATTCCACCTCTTCCTCCAGACAGCTTCTGCGGCAAGGACTTGACGCAATCCCTAGTTTCAGCGCATGGACACCTAACTACTTATGCCCGCTAAGGATGCCTACCAAATTCAAGAGCTGCGGCTGTATTAACCTTAGAAGATCCCTCGAGCGCCCCCATCTATGTACATGTGGCCAGAAGGATCTCGCGACTAGTTTCTTAAGGGAACCCCAATCCTCCATTTTGGGATGAAAACGTCTCTAGGGTCTGCTGTCTAACCAGCTTATCAGCCCAGCAATTTCCCTCAAAGTATACGGATGCAATGGAGAGAGATGTCAGGCATTCCCCGACTAATTTCGAACGCACAAACAACGTGCCTAAGACCTTAATTGCCGCTTGGCTGTCGAAGTAAATATTTATGTCCTTTACAGTAATTACAAAAGTAAGCAAGCAATCCACTGCTTCCTTAATTGCGGTTAACTCCACTTGAAAATCACTACAGTGGTCCGGAAGCCTAAATTTGAGCTTGATGAAAATGCTCCCCCACCAATTCTTCCGTCTATTCCGCATGATTTGAAACAGAAGAGAAAATGCTCTATAATTGCCCAAAAGTTATTGCTACCCCTCCCCAATCACCCAATCTAAACCCCAAACTGGGAAACTTGTAGGTGTTGGAGTTGGAGCGGCGTGTGCGACAGTAACCAGTTTCTTCTGCCAGGGAACTAAAAGAAAGGTAAAAGGAAAAATGGGTGACAATCGGGCCAGATATACGCAAAGATAAGTAAAAGTATCCCAAAATGTTTATCAGATGGTATTAGAAGCAAAGCATTTAGTACTAAATATTAATTTTTTTTTTTTCAATTCTAAGTATTTTTGTATAATTATTTTGTTACCGCATTGAAACCCCGAATATTAATGTTAAATGAATTGTTGATTATTTGGTGTTTTCTTGTCCTATTTTGTTTATGGCAATTACACTTTCTTAACTATTGCCAATAAATTGAATTGAAATAAATATGTCAAACTCCTATTTAGTGAAAAATGATTGTTTTCTAATTTTTTGTCAGAATAATTAAAATTTAAAACCACATAATAAAAACCCGAATATTAAAGTTAAGCACTGTATATGTGCACCCATTACTAGCTTCCAAGTGCTCTGGTTTGTCGGCGGCTTCACATATATTCAGCGAAAATAATGTAAAGAAGTGAAATCAAACGAACGAGATGGCCAGTGCCCCCGCAAAACGTGCTGAACGTTGTCTTTCTCTGGGGGTAATTGTTTTCAACAATGATTTGCCAATGGAAACATTAGTTTCAAAACAAATTTCAACAATTTGCCAAAATTTGCTCCGGCTTGAGTGCATTCATGATAAATTGTCAAATCAAACTAACCTCAAAACAACCAAGTGCCGCCGAATCGACTGTCACAACAGTGTGGCCAATTTAAAGTTATCCACTTCTATGAACACCCTTTACTTACAAAAGCAACTATTAGCGCTGGCAGCAACAAACAGACAGCATTCAATTTACCGCAGCTAAATCTGCGCAATTTCAAGGTATTTTTATTATTATTTTTTGTAATTGAATAAGTCAAGTACATACATACGTGCATACATACATATGCACCTTGTGCTGCGTACCGCACATTCAAAGTTAGAAGCTTACATAGTATTTCTTCTCGTACTGTAATGTACCCCACCGTACCGACAATTAATTTTATGATCCACGCGGCCATAAAATTGCAAATTTAGCAAAACAATTAGTTGACTTGACTTTACTCGGCAGTTTGGCAATTTGTTGGCGTTCGATGGCTGCGAGAGAAGCAAATTCATTCACACCATACGAAAATCCATGCAATGACATTCCTGAACGTAGTATTGTTTAGTTGAGTTGTAAGTAAGATTGGGCCTTCAAAAGTAAACGGAGGGAATTTCAAATACGAATTCCCTGAATAGCATTAAACACAATTTTGCGTTGTCGAGTGTGCGTTGAATGAAAATAGAAACACGCCAAAGAGTCTCAGCGATTTGCCAAAAGTGCTCATCAACGGCACGTAAAATGCTACCAAATTAGCTTTTACAAAAATAGAATCAAACATACATATGTACATGCATACAAAGTGTAGATGTTGTTATGTATTCGTGTATGTGTGTATATATGTATGCGCACAGCTGTATAAATAAGAGAAAAAAAGTGGATATTTAAACAAGACAGCATCTCAAGAACATTTTACAATGAGGGATTGCTGCTAAGCACATATGATATTTGAGTGTATGTATGAGTGTAACATGAAATACATACATACACGCATCCCTGCGCGCTGAATTATGACGGATGACTGCGTTTTGTGTTTCTCGTATTCAGGAAACAAATTTTCTAACTTGACGCTACAATTTAGCTAAAAACAGTTACTGACTGATAGATGTGTATTTTAGTCTCAAGTAGAACATGTACATAGAACTAAGAGGTAGACAGGATTTCGAATATCGGAGGCCAAGTTCATGTAGTTGACTTTTCTGATAAAGGTGATGAAGAGAACCATTTTATTTGGAAGTTGATTTTTCAGTTCGAAATCTTATATCCATTTTATGCAATATCGTAAAATCAAAACCAAATTCAGAGGCAAATAGCAGTAGTAACTAGGAAAACTATCACGGAATTCGCAAGGAAACGTTTAGAGAGAAACAAAAAATAGCATTAAACACAATGGGCTTACTGTAAAATAGAGTAACTTAATCAAGGCATTAGAAGAATAAAAAAAATAGCACACGCTGTTTTAAAGCCCATTCAATTTTAGTATAAGGAAGTGCAAGTTTAAATTCGCTTAAAATTTACGTTGATTTTTGATTATTTTTTTCACTGCTGATGTTTTACATTTTCCAAAGTTTGCGAAAACTTGATGGCCACGCAAATTTCATCATTTGTAGGGGTCAATCGTCTACTCTCCACTTCAATCTGCCTTCAAACAAAGTCACAGTTGCTCGACAGCAATGGTTAAAATACTGGACGATATTGGAATTAGTTTTGACAACGGAGACTTCACTCTACTTTGTTTACTTGACTTTTCTAAAGCATTTGACTCAGTGAATCACAAATTGTTATGTTTGATACTTAAACAGTATTTCGCCTTCAAAGACAGTGCGGTGATTCTTTGTTCAACTTGAATTTGCATCGTTACTCGAGCTTGACTTGTTTACAGTAGCACAGAAAACAAACTATGTGACATATCACGCTGAAATTTGGCATGTAAGCTTATAACAGTCCTACCAAAAAACAAAAAATTTATTTTTGCCATATGTCATCCGCGGACCGTTTTATTGATAACGTCTCGTTCATATTTGAGCAGAAGGTAGAAGTGCGAACACATTAGAAATATTGGGAAACTGTTTCGATAGTGTTGCTTACGAGTGGCATGAGCGATTCAGAAGAGATCATTAGTCCAACGAGGATGACGAACGTAGTGGCAGGCCGTCGTCATAGCAAACTGATGAAAACATCAATAAAGTTAAACAAAAAACAGCAAACTAACCATGAGAGGGCTTGAGCATTGCTAATGGATCCGTTCAGGATGATGAACTTCATGCAAAAAAGGGACAGCTGTGATATCGATTTTCAAGACTGAATCCGACTCAACAGTCGTCAAACGTATTACTACTGGAGACGACACGTGGGTTTATGAGTACGACAGGCAATCCAAACTTCAGGTGGATGAGTGGAGAGCTCCGAATGAACAAAGACCAAACAAACCACGTCATTTTCAATCAAAAACGAAAGCAATGCTCACGGTTTTTATGGATTATAAAGGTATGATACACCACGAATTTCCGCCAGAAGCTCAGACAGTTAAGTGGGACTATTATTTAGGTATTAAGAGACGTTTATATGAAGGGATCCGCCAAACAAGAAAGAATTTGGGGTAAAACCACTCGTGGATTTTGCACCAGGATAACACGCCTTAGCACAGTGCCATCAGTATCAGTGAATTTTTTAACAGGAACGAACCGAGTACCATCCAAAAGCCATCAAATTCATCTGATATGGCTCACTTCGATCTTTTATATATAATGGAGTCAAAAAATCATAACGGAGAAAGCGATTTAACAGACGAAAGGAAGTAATAGAAAAACCGAAAACAGCTCTGATGGCCACACGGAAACTAGGGTTCCAAAAAATTTTCGAGAGCTGGATCAAATGCTGGCAAAACTGCGCTGCAGTTCTTTAAAGGCGGCAATATCACTTTTGAGGAATAAACTAAGGAATAAATAAATAATTTTGAATTTTCTGAATACATTCCGGGAAGTTTTTCATCAAGGTGCTATGAACCATTGATACTGCCGGACTAAAACCTACATACATCCAATAGGGTCTAACTTTTTCGTAGTATAGAATTTCCGTTGCTACAAATCCTGCAATTTTACTTGCTTGCGAAACCTGTTCACCAGAAATGAACCTCATTATTGAAAATGATAGAAAATCTCGAATGTTTGTCAAAAAAAAAACAAAATTTGAATACGTTGTTCTGTACTATAGCATTTTACTGCTAAATTTCAATGGCCGGTATATACCGTCAGAGTTTGGGCGCACCTACTGAAAAACCCATTATATCTTTTAAAAGGCTATTACTATTTGCAAAAATGTGAGCGAAGTGTAACGCATCTTTGCTGAGATAAATAATATTTTATTTTTTTTTTATGTGCATACAAAAAATTTCAAAACAAAAAATAGTTTGTTTATAAAAATATTTTTCTTTTTGTTGCGATGTTGTTTTAATTTACAGCACATCATATTTCGCGCACAGCCTGAAACTGTTACGAAATGTTTGTTTACAAGCAGTGAATTTCGATCAAAAATCTTTCGCAAGCTCAGGCAACGGGTGGTTGCGAAAATTTTGAAATGTTTATTTACTTTTTCGAAAATGGAACGATCTATTTTAAAATTGCAAATTCCGTTTCCAGATTGTGGGGCTCATGAAACACGTGTTACTTAGTTGCTGATAATAATAAACAAATGCGTAAGTTAATTAAAGCAACGGCGAATTATACAGGTCTGCAAAATTACATTTTTTTGGAATGTATTTTGTTGGTTTTTGGTGTATTTTTGTGCGCTGAACCCAATTCTGGGGTCTAAAAGTGTTTTTACGAATGGGTTTTGAGCAAATCGGGGGTGCAAACCAATAAAAACGTATTTATGGGCGTATTTATAACTTTTTTCTCAAAAACACCCGGGTCTGGCCTTGTTTCGTCCTGTTCAAAAATCCTTTTAAACACTAAACCTACCGACACATTATATATACCTATTTCTACCGATGATGGTCAAATGACCGCCTATGAAATAAGCATTATAGTCTTTTCCAGTTAATTGTAATTAATAGAGAATTTAGCATAAAAAATAAACACAGACAAATAATCTTATAATAATCAAAAAACATTTATTTTTCGTGCTTTTGGAGTAAATTTTTAAAAACAAGGGTCCAAACTGAAAAATTATATGTTACTTCAGTAATTTACATACAAATCTTTATACAAACTAAAATAAAACTTATTCGTTGTCGCACTTTTTACAGATGGAGGGTCCCTCCCGTAAACATTTTCCAGAAACATATTTTTTACATGTAGCATAAATGTTTATTGTTTTATTTTATTTTTTTTTGCAATATCCAATTTGACACGTTTTTCGTCTTTCAGAAATTGTAATGGAATCTGCTGAATTTTTCACCATACTTTCCATTTTTTTTTGTTTTTGTGGTGGCAAGTTCTTCTGCCAACTGAAATAAAAATTCTTGTCGCGATATCATTTCTCCAGTTGTTTGCTTATTTAAAGTCCAAGCATTTATAGCAGCTAAATACAGAATGTTCAAAATCTATTAGATTGTGCTATACTTTCTAGCCATTTGATCCGCCATATCCACGCCAAATTTTGTGCTATTTATTATAAAAAACAGCAGTTTCAGGTAAGCATTTACCTGTTTCTTCAATGTTTACATATTTATGCTTCGAACTTAGTAAGAGAAATTTTTCGGTTCGGTTTGCTTTTGTAAATTGTTAGATTGCAATTATTTAATTTTTGAATTTGTATTTGAAAAATTCACCAAAAATAAAATGCAGAAATTAGTACTTTTTTTTACTAGTACTTACTATTTTTATTTGTTTATTACCCACACTTTGTAGCCTAGTTTATTACAAATCGAACCAATTACGTCGCAATGTAATGTAATTCCGCGTACAGAGCCAGTAATCTAATTTGAATGATCGCTATTTTGCCTCAGCTCGTGAGTTACCAGCAGTCGCTCTGTACCCAGTATAAAACAAACTGTAAGCACATGGCGTTTTCCTAGAACACAATCGGATGGCATTTTCTTGGAAAACTACTGATTTTGTTTTAAGTTTGAGATTTCACTGCAGATAACTTCATAAAATTTCATATACATATATTCTAGCGGTCAAAAGACCACTCAAGGTAGGCAACGGTAGAGTACATATTATTATGAAGAAAAACGAAAGAAGAAAAGAAATTTATATTGAAAAATTAAACAGCTATGTATGTATATATTATAGAAAAAGTCGTGCAATAAGTTCAAGAAAAATAAAAACCTGGAACTTGATAATTTTGATTCAAATCTCAAAAGCCGTCAATGGCTATCGCTGAAAAGTATTCTTCCAAAATGTGCTCAAATGCATGTGAAAAATAAAAAAAAATTGACAACAACATCTCTTAAATGGTTTTTCTGTTTCTTCTTTATTTACGTTCAATGATCAAACGCTCTTAATGTAGCATCCCTACATAAAATTTTGTATTTTGCATTTTGCATTTGAACTCACTCCCGTCGCGTGAGCACTTTCACACACACACACACACACACACATATATACGTACTTATTTATTATTGTTGTAATTATTGCTTACCTGATCTTGGCAGAAGTAACCGAATCCAATAATACCAGCAATTGCCAAAAATAGGCAAAATAAAATAATTGTTCGTATTTTGGAGCGTGGTTCCATTTTCTTAATCTCGTAAACACCGCTAGGCAGAAGTAAAGCAAAATCACTATCAACTTGTACGGAGACGTTCTTTTGCATATCCACTGGCATATTCCGACATAGGCAGCACGAATATCTCGACGATTTTTATTGCTTCAACACAGAATGCTGCCTGCCAGCTGCTATCTGCACCACCAACACCAACCAACCAGCACCTATCTAGTAGTAAGCTCTCGGTTATTCCGTTTCCAGTCTTTCTCTGAGCACTTTAGTCTGAACAATGCGCTTGTAACGTTCTAGTGGCTGACTGATTTAAAACGAACGCTATAGCTAGCTATTTGAACAAATCCCCTTAAGAAAAACTGCAAATGCGAATAGCGGCGCTTAAGTTGAGACGAATGGAACAGTAAATTCAAATAAAAGAGGTTAAATGGGTATAATGGAAAACTGAATTGTGCTTGCAGCGGCAATAAGGGTGGGCGGGTTTTTTGGTTTGAATGTTTGTTTGGTTGAACGGATGAGAACAATAAGGAAGGAGGTAAGGTCGGTTTGTTGGATGAGTAAACGGATTAAGTCCTCAGCACGCTTTCCGAAATACGATGCTAACGAAGCGTTCACGCCGTCACGTCGCCACTTGTATTGCGAAAATTCCACTCTTTCAAATGCGATTTAAGCGTATTCCAGCCGCACTGCCGCTGACGAGGTGGCCGTCACAGTAATCGATGTTGGCAGCATTGATGGCGATGTTAAATTCTGAATGTAAAATGCACGGCATGATAAACATTCGCGCACTCACAACAATCGCTTTGGCTGCCTGCGTCTACGTCGACGTCGATGTTTGAGTAGGTGTGCGAAATTTCGTGAATGCCTATGTTTGAGGTTGGGTGCGTCTTTATTGATGTTTTGGTATTTTCAGCCATCCGTTCGGCACAATTCAGGCGATGCTAATTTGCGCCATCGTACGTGTTGCACCTAGTCGTCTATTCGCCATTCGCGGGCTGGTTTTTAACTATTTGCGGCAATTTCTCGGTTCACCTCAACAATGCGCCATAACACGAATTTTGCGTTTGAGAAAAACCATTTAATCACGGCTGATAACAAAATCCTATGAGAAAACGACAATGCCTGCAAAACAAAACAAAAATACACAAATTAATGACTGAAATCATCTGAATAGTAGATTTCATAAAACAATTTACATTTTTAGCGGGGATATAAAGGATGGCTGACGGTATAAAATCTGAAAATTGAATAATTAGAATGAATCGCCAGCGTAACTATATCGCTTAATAACGATTTACGGGAAGAATCCGTGATGTGGAGCAATAATCACACCGACACTGGAGCAAACAGCTACGGACAAAGAAATAGCGCACTTAGAGTGTCCTCTATACGAATTGTTATTTCTTAGAAGATTAACTGATATTCGTGCATATTTTGCATGCCATGAGTACCATAAGTGGCACCTTCCCAAAACAGTTACTTTATTTTTCGCGATTTGGCACGTCTGACGTCAGTTTCCTTTCCAATACAAAACAAGCAAACGGGGGAGAAATTATAGTACATGCTTGTAAAAATTCAGTGAATGGCTTAAGATTTAGTGAGATTTAAACTAAACAAACTTATGAAAACGAAGTGCCGTGTATTAAATTGTGAAAACACAAATTAGTATAAGGTCTCCAAATGCAGTTTCTTTGCGTTTTTAAGCGAAAGGTGCGTGGCAAGAAAATGTGTGTGTGTGCGTATAATTTCTTGAGTTTGGTTGTTTCCATTGCTTTCGCCAATTCCTCCTCGCCAAAAACATATAATTTCCCTTTATTTTGATTCTATATTCGCGGGGCCTGACGTCACAGCGAATTCGGAAGGCGTAACCATGTAGTCCATCACTCTTGACTGTGAATCACTTGTTTTATTCGAAATGCATATTATTGCGTTGGACAACGAATAAGTGCAGTTTCATTTCCATCACTAGTTTGTTTTAATTGCAAAAATCATCGTTGGACACGGATAGGGAAAAGGACCTAACTGCTCACTTAAACGAAGAACATTATTTGGGGCCTTTATGAAAAAGGTACATATCAGACAAAAACTTAAGAAATAACGAGTTGTTCACGTTAAATGGTATACAAAGTCATCAAATTTATTAGTACAGTCAAAAATATCCAGGACAAAACCATCGTTCAGAAAAGTAGGTGTGATCCTTTGAAGCCCTCTCGAGCGATAACGTTGAACATAAATGAGGAATATGGACTAAATATATCAAGCATGTGGTGACATTTGGCTCTCCGCAAGCAATTTGGAACGCGTCACACATTTCACGGCGCGCAAAACTGCAAATTTTACTCCAACGTAAAATAGACTTTACTTTAGGGTTATGACGATGTCAGCTGACACAAGCTGATTACAAGTTTTTGTAAACAGATGCCATCGAAAAATTCTCAAAATATTCTAGCCAAATATTATTTCGAATCCTGACTTATGAGCCATAACCCAGCGGAAGCCAATACTATTAGATATCCGAAACAGAAAATGGGGCCATGTTCTACGCAGGTGTACTACTTAGCAGACCGCTATTCGGCTCTGAGCGAATTTGACAGATATGCCGACGACATTCGTTTTATGTCTCACTAAGCTAAAGCTAAGTTTTGTGAAACATAAAACGGATGACGTAGAATCCAAAGTTCCCGTCAAAAAACCTAACGAGCAAAATTGGTATCTATCATCTTTCCTTGATAACCTCATACGAAGAGTCTAACAGCAATCCCTCTTACGTTGCCGGAAAGATCAAGTGTTATATCTAATTATTAATTATAACATCAAAAAACTTTTTTATTCATTTATTTACGCTAATATAATTATAAACGATTATACTGCACAATTAAAGCAATTAGCAGCAGATGATATCGGCTCTTGTTGGCGATCCTCGTATTGAATGCTTTATCTACACACTATGTTTGTAGCAGCATTTCCGGCCACAGAGTGGGACTACTCCAAAACTTTTTACAGCTTTCGCTTTCAGCTCGGCTCTTATTGTATCAAATTTATAAACTACAGATAAGATAAGGTAGACACAAACTGAAGTATGCACTTCTAACTGCATATCCATTGTATCCGCTTCTCTTGGCAATACTTCATCTACATCCAATGATTTTATGAACTATAAGAAGCCATTGGATTGTCGTGAGTCTATGGGTTGTTCAACAAACCAGGCTGAACCAAAAGTGTATACAAATAAGGCTTTAACTAATTCCTATGCTGTAGCCAAAAGCATCCGTAGGAAGCTCCTATAATAAGGTAATTTAAAAATAGCATTTATGTATTGTGATTAGTATTGTTTTTATTCGCTGCAATGGCGCTCCGGTCGATGAAAACCCATTTAAGAATGAAATACGAGTATACAGCAAGCATATTACAGGGCGTTTCAAGTTCGATAACTGTCACAGTGTGATTGCGTATTTTTTTTTAAATATTAGCGGTAAATGCGCTTACCGCATTGCAATATCGAACATAAAAAAAATTTATAATAGTTTGGAAATTAACTTTATTTGGCTTCGACAAAATTTATTTGACTCCAAGATGCAGCATGCCATTCAAAGCCTTTGAAGTATTTTCTATGGAATTGCCTCAAAGATAAAGAGATAAAGTCCCTAAATGTCATCAAAAATTTCACCAAACAAATCCACATCTGTCAGCCAGCATTTAAAATTATTATTTGACGTCATAAAGCAAACAAAAAAATTATTTATATGGTGCGCAACTAAGTTCTCGCTGTTTGTCAATAGATGCCGCCAGCAGTGTGTGTTAGTCTAACATAACCTAAACGTCATAAACCAAGCTTAGACATATGGTAAACAAACTGCTTCAACACATTAATAATTTTGTTTTGGTATCATATTCTTTGGTTTTGTGAAAATGTCTGACTTTGTGCTAAATTATCGTAATTTACGGGAAGTGTTGATTTTCCTCTTTAATTCGAAAAAAACGGTGGAGATAGGTTCCGTCGCTTCAAAGACGGTGATTTTATTGTTGACGACCGTTCGCGTGAAGGAAGTCCAAAAACCTTCGAAGACGCTGAATTGGAGGCATTGCCCAATGAGGATCCGTGTCAAACGCAAGAAGAGCTTGCTTCAGTATTAGGAGTTACCCGTCAATCTATTTCGAAGCGATTTCATGCTTTGGGACTGATTCAGAAACAGGGGACTTGGGTTCCTTCCAAGGGATGTTGAACGTCGTTTTTTCGCCTGTGAACTACTGCTCCAGCGGCAAAAAGGAGGGGTCTTCTTCATCGAAGGGTGATGAAAAATGAATTCATTACAGCAATCCAAAGAAATAAAAGTCATGGGGACTACCCGGTCATGCGTCTACGTCGTCGCCTCGGCCGAATATTCACGCTGCGAAGGTTATGCTATGTATTTGGTGGGACCAAGTTGGTGTTATTTATTATGAACTGTTAAAACCAAACGAAACCATCACTGGGGATCGGTATCGACTTCAATTGATGCGATTGATCCGAGCACTGCGCAAGAAGCAGCCGCAATACGCGGAGAGGCATGAAAAAGTGATGCTACAGCATGACAACGCTCGGTCTCACGTTGCCAACCCCGTGAAAACCTACCTGGAAACACTGAAATTGAAAATCCTAGCCCACCCGCCATATTCTCCAGATTTTGCGCCGTCCGATTATCACCTGTTAACATCAAACAATGGCTTGATCCGTGAATAGCCTCAAAAAATGAACAGTTTTACCGCGACGGTATACGGGATCTGCCAGAAAGATGCGAAAAAGTAGTGTCCAGCGATGGGCAATACTTTCAATGATTCACTTGTAACCATTTTTTCAGAATAAAGTTGTATTTTCATAAAAAAAAACAGCGAGAACTTAGTTGCGCACCTATGTATTTGCCCTAACCTACGATTTCTTCTCATATAGGACATTTTCTTCCACACAAAATGCCTGGTGCAATATCTTTATATGGAAGAAAACATCCTAGCACCGTCAACAAAAAAGTCTCCAAAAGACAACGGTATATTTTATTCACTAAAAGTTGCACTTTGTAATACTAAAATCATTGGGCAATAAAACTGAATATCAAGGAAAGTTCTAACAACACTGGTTAAAAAGTTTAAAGTATGGATGCAGTTTTGGAAAATTTAGTATACAATTTTACACCTACCGTTAAATGGTTTTTGTTGTGGTATGAAACATAGTAAACAAAAATTGTGATATGTTTATAATTCTGCGCCGGTGTCTATAAGTGATGAAATCGTAGGTGTTCGAACTAATAGTGGTTAGGGCAAGTGCATATGGAAGTATGCAGGAATTACTTTTTAATGCCGTAAAGCACATGACCTTGTTTATCAAAGTAATTGCCATCAAGAACATCGCAATAATTCCAGCGCCGCTCTAACATGTAAATATAATTTTTGTAGATCGAGTCGCTGGGAGCCAAAATTGGCGAAAACGGTGGATGTGGGGGCAATTCGAAACCCAATTCATGTAGTTTTGTCATTGTTTGGATTGATTTTGTACGTTGTCCTGAAAGTGAGCAAATGCGGCACCCACTTTGAGCAAAGCTTTCTCATTGTTAAATGCTCCAGCAATATAAAGCCTACACGTTATTTTGATATCTTTACGAAGTCAGTTAACTTACACAACTCCACTTTACGATTACTCAAAACAAATCGATAGGAGTCATTAGACCATATCCCAAGCCGGGGCAGATTACTCCGCAACAAGCAGCGACCTTTACGAATACCGTTTCCTCGACAGTTGGTTCTACGTTACCGAAACGACCCGGATTTATATCCGGCCAAGGACTGTCACTCCAGCAGCATTCCCCGTATGTAAGTATGGGGAATGTTTATGCTGCTACAACAACAACAATACCTGTGTGTAATTCTCAGCTCGTTCTTAGGCGATATTACAAGACGAGATATTGGAAGAAAAGCGGGCAGCAGCAGAAACAGCGGTTTGACACAACAAACTTTTCTCAAAGGTATGCAATTCCGCAATAATCCAACCAACTTCTTACTACCTTTTTCCGAAGTTAAACGTATATTTGATTATAATCATAACTGGTATTACACTAATTTTCATTAAACGCTTTGAGAATATACGAGTAATAAATATTTACTCAAATGCAGTTCTTGCTCTGCCGAAATAAAATGGGAAACCACGAAACACTACAACTACCAAACACTTTGATCTGCAGTAAGAACAAAATCATCAAACAAATTAAGAGTGATTTAACGACTGCAAAAGAGCATTTTTAAATTAGCAATTATTGCAGCATTTGTTCACCAGCGTTGTTGTTTTTAAGCCGAGCTGGTGGCGGTTTGTATAGCCGAATATTTGGTATTGCGGTCGCCTACATCATATATTCGGCGATGAGAATATTTCCACGCCGGCTAGCGCTCATACCAAAACTGTTGAAGCCAAATTGTGAACCCGGCACATCCGCTAGTAGGCAATACATTCTATAGAATCCAATTGGACACCGGCCGGATTGTCACGCAGGCCAGCCAACGCCAGGTACTTTAGTCTACTTTTAGCTTTTAGTTTGTAATTTACGCTCAGATTCACCCAAATTGACAGAGTGGAAATGATTGCCACTCTTTAACAAGACATTAAAAAAGTGAAATCGTTACTTTTCACAGATTTATAACTATCAGCAGAGAGGTAGTGGCGTCTACATAGCACTTCAAATCGTGTCCAACTAATAGTGCTAAAATATTTTGCACATCGCCGTCATATTCAACGCATATTATTTGAAGTTCAATGTGCAGACATTGAGAAGGAAATAGTAGAATGGGGCAGACGGAAATTGCAACAACGTAAAACACACGAAAAACGTTCTACCCACACATGTTAACACCTCGCGCTGGAAGAGGAAAATTCAGCATCGCCTCAAATGTTACAGCTTCCCGGCTGTCAACCTACGAATTTTCATATTTTACGTATTTTTGGCATTCAACATTATTCCTATTTCTTTGTCCGTGCTTCTTGTGCTGAAACTTTAGCCCGTCAGCTGCTCGCAGCCTGACAAAAGTACTTTGCCTCACAAGACTGCGAGCATAATTTATTTGTACTTTGTATTTGTTTAGCGATTTTGTGCAGTATTTACCTAATCTTTAAACAAATTAACGCCGCAGCAGCTGTCAATGTAGGCGCTTATGCTTTCTGTTTTATTTACATTGCTCGTTGTTGCAAAATACACTTTGTACTTTTTATCAGCTATTTCGCGACTTCCACTTTATCAGAAATTTTGTAAACATTCACTTTATTGCCTGCAGTTTACGCTTTGCTTAGCACAATTTGCATTCATTACATTTATGTAGGTATATATTTTCGCACTACTGATTACATTTTCTTTATATTCACACTACTTTATAATTCAGCTCGTAGCTGTTTTTAATCATTTAAAACATAATTCACTAAAATTTCACACATCGCGTAAATTATGCGCTATGAAAATTATTTGTTGTTTATTCCACGCCATATTTCCAGCAACTGTCAAATGCGAACAGCCTTCGCTGAAATAAACGTCAAAATTGTTGCTATTCTTTTTCCTCTTTCGCACCGACCAGCGAGTATAAACTCACCAACAGTGTTGGTGAATTAATGCCATGCAGCGTTGCCACATGCACAGCAATTTTGTGCTGTGCTAGTTGGGTAGGAAAATTTTGAATTAAGTGAAATCAAATAAGAAATGAAGATTATTTGTTATTATAGCGCTTACATATAAATAAATAAATAAACAAGAAATTACGAAACTGAAATCAGAATAGAATTTTGTACTGCAGTGCGCTCCGAATACATACATACATAAACATAATGGTTTTAAAGTATTTAGCTAGTTATTTGGTGAAATAAAATAAATTATAAATATTATATTAGATAAATTAAATTAAAAAATTTTAAAGTATAATATTTCAAGAAAATTTTACATTTAAAATAAATTTGTAAATAAAATTTTAAAATAAAACATTTTAAGCAAATCCTTATTCTTTTAAAACACTGAATGTTATCGTTAATGCAATAACTTCACATTCCAAAAAAATAAAACGCAAAGCATGCAATAAATCATTTTAAAAATTCCCTAAAAAGGGTGCGTTTTAGAATAAAAAAAAATTATTTGCCATACTTATTTAGCGATTCCTATTATTATTTTTGTTCAGATGCTTAAACTATTGAGGTTAAGGGAACCTGGCCGAATATTTCGCCTATCAACTGCACTCTTAGATTACCAATATCTGGATGGAAATCACAGATTAGAAGGAGGATTTTTTATGAATAAATTCCCTCATCGAAGATATTTTAGCAAATCCCACTCCGGCAATAGTGAAAGTCTGCGAGAAATTACAACGGCAAAAAACTCTAATTCAAATCAAAAATACTGAAATGCACGAGTTTAGCCATATTTTACATAGCATTAATACATCATGTTTCGACTTAACTTTAGCCAACTTTCAAAAAAAATAATTAATAATTGTAAAAGTTATCGCTGTTTGTGTGGAGCCCTTTTTCTCCAGAAGTCCCTTGCGGTGAACATCACAAGTCCTTGAAGATTCATTTAAAGGGCCACCACGACCACGCTTACAGGACAATATCCTTTTCACGAAATTTTCCATAAATGAATTGCAAGCGGTTGCCCTATGTCCTCGATAGCCTTATGAATTCCATCTTTGAGGTCTTGAATCGACCCTGGGCTGTTGGCGTAGACCTTCTCTTTCACGTGGCCCTAGAGAAAAAAGTCACAAGGTGTTAAATCGCAAGATCTCGGTGGCCAATTGTGATCACGTCTTCGAGAGATAGCACGATCCGGAAACTTTTCCCGTAAGAGAACAATGGTTTCGTTGCTTGTGTGGCCCGTAACGCCATCTTGTTGAAAATAAACGTTGTCCAGATCAATACCATCCATTTCGGGCAATAAAAAATCGTTAATCATCTCTAATCTAATCTTAATATCACCTGTTATTGGAAAACCTTATAAAATCAATGGGACAAGAGAAATTAGTTTTATTAATAGAAAATCTTGTGCCTGATCAGCCTCAGCAAACATTTTTCAGATATTCGAGAAAAAAACCGACAATTATTTGTTTAAAAAAAATCGTAATTTTTGAAGAAAAAAAATCCTTTGATCAGCCACGAGTTTTTTATGTTTTTCAAAAGCAGTATAAAGTTTACTGAAATCTACCAAGCGGGTATTACGTTACAGGGATCACCAGTTGAAAAAAAAATAGTTATGAGAAAAACGCATTTAAAGTTTTGCTATCGATTTACGTAGAGTAATGCGAATTATTTAATTACTTACTCTGTGTCATCTATTTCTGGGCCATATAAAAGTCCTTCAGCCGACTTCAGCTTCACCAAATATTTCTAAGATATTATACTTTAAGAAAATGTAAAAACAAACACATTTTTTTGAAAATTCTGACTACTCCTAACCCCTTAAGTAGTTTGTTTATTCGTATCACCGACATAAAGTTTGAGATTCCCTCCGGTAGCTGCTTCATTTGGAAGAAAATTCTCAACATAGTATGTAAAAAAATTGTCCAAAATGAACACGATTTTTGAGCGACTTAAAACATGCATTTTATTATAGTAAAACTGAATGGTTGTTTTTTGAATTTTATGCAGTTTACATCTTTGATTTATTAGTACTTTGTACTGCAATGAGCTATTTTTTATAAATAAATTGAATGAAAAATATTACGAATTTTGTAAAAAGTAAAGTGACTTAAGTGTGCATACATAAATGCAAATGAATAAAATTTTGGAAAGTTAACTTTTCCCCGGATTTAAAATAGTACAAAGAAGTATCACATCGCTGCTTATGGTCCGAGGCGAATCTATTAAAGGTAGTGTTGGTGAATCAGCTGATTTGTTTTTTTTTCTTTCGCTGTGTTCATGTAGCTGTCAGCCCAGAATAAAACAATGCGAATTATTTTTTTGTTTTCTACTTCGCCAATACCTTGCCGCGACAATCAAACGTACAAAAAATTCTTGTTGGTCTAGAGCCACCTCCTTCAATAAATGCGCCCCGATATGGTCTATATGTTTCTAAAAATACTCTGGAAACCCACCCACTACTTTCTGTCGGTGATTGACTGCCAAACCTTCAAGCATACAAACTTTCACACGTTGATACACAAGCAAATTAATTTAATTGAAATAAATTGGGTATTTCGACAGGAATGTTAAGTGGAAATTTATTTATTGATTTAAAAAATGTATTTATTTTTATTTATTTATTAACAAGAGAACCAACTATAAATAGTTGATACACTGAGATAATAAGCACTGGCTGCTAAGGCCTTCGGCTTATGTTATATACAAAATTGATTTACAAACTGATTTTATAATAAATACCTTATGTCCATGGAAATATATCTAAATGTCTGTAATATTACATAGTTTAAGAAATTTGTTAATGGCACTGAAGTTTTCATAGGTGGTAGCTTTAAGAAGGTTGGATGGTTGAAGATTCCCGAATACATTTTTTCTTAATTGGCCCAAGCCAGGACATTCATCTAGGATGTGAATAACAGTTAGGGAGCTTGAGTTACACTGTGAGCAGTTCGGACTGTCGGAACCATTTAAAAGGTGGCAATGTGTTTTTAAAGTGTGGCCTATTCTAAGGCGAGTAAACGTTCTTAAATCTCTGCATAAACAATTTGGTGGGTAGTTAGGCTTCAAACCAATAGGGTTATGTTCTTTGTAAAGGTGTTGGTAGTTTCTCCACTCTGTATTGTGTGTAGCAGCGAAGTATTTTGCCACATGCTTACGAATGTCTTTCGTTGTAATATACGTAAACAGTTCTAGTAGTTCTCTTATTTATTATTTATTATTTCAATTTTCGAAATTTTTTTAAATTTAATAATTTAAAAAATTAATTTATTATTTTTTATTTAATTTTTTTTATTTATTAATTTAAAAAAATTAATTATTAATTATTAATCTGCTAATTTTTCGAACTGAAGAGGTTAAACTAATAAATAAAGTACTAAACACCACCTCCTCTTCTGGAAAGCATCAGAATTAGCTGCTCGAAGTTTTTCCAGCAATTAAATTCCGCAGTGACAGTTCGTAAATTTTGCAGAATTTATTTGCAAACAATACCAAACAACTCACAATTCGTCTAATTCAAGTAAAAAGCATTATTATTTTTTTGTTTTGCAAAAATTTGGGTGTGCACCTGCACTATGAAAACTGCCGCAAATTCCGCTGAACGCAAAACAATGAAAAATGCATATGAAAAGTTTGCACATTCACGGATTACAAGTTTACCACACAAAAAAGCCATTAAGCCCAATTGAAATCAAAATTGTTTTACGCACTCAACTGCAGCCTAATTGCAGTGGCTTGGAAATTTTATTTTCATAATTTCCCTTATCCGCTACAATCCGTAAAGCATCCGCCGCCCATCGTTTGCCACCATTCGCCCACAGTGTATTTGGAGTATGGTCGAACTTTAATGACGATATCTGGTTTTCATTTTCCTTTTATCTCATACTTTGGTTAAGAAAAAGATGAATCGCTGGCGAATCAAAATGAGAAAACGATTTAATAAATAAATATTTTTAATGCTATTATTACTGACTAAATCCGTTTGAAAGCATATTTAATGCGCATTCTTCTTTTGCAATTGTACTTTTTGCGTCCGTAGAAGATTAAAAATATTGCTACAGTTTTCCGTAAAAAAAAGTAATAAACAATTTTATTGTGTCAGAGTTTGCGCTACAAAGATTTTCGTTTTTTTTTTGAGTAATGAAAAATGCAATACAATTTCATTTGTCCATTGCTTAAGAAATGTAAAGAAATATTAATATTATGCTGGATTAACTGGCATACACTCGGTCGAAACTGAAGTCATTTCTGTTCAGCGATAGAGCTCATTTGTACGTAAGTTCAAAATACAGGTGTGTTAGGATCCGTACAGTTTACTACATTCCCTTTTGCACACACAGCGTACTGCCTACCACTATGGGATCTTACGTCTACGACAGTAACTTGGAGGTGATTCCTGGCCACCTCGCTATAAACAACCCTCGCAGCCGCAACCACCGCACTTGTTGTAGGGCACTCAACTCCCTGAGTCGCGAAATTTTTTATTTTCTTGGCAGCACGCCCGCTCGCATCTTGCGATGGGTAACGCTTGGTCGCTGATTGGTTCTGAGGATTTTATGTGATTAGAGGTCGGTGGTTTTCCTTTCGGAGTACGAAACCATGGCCTCATATCTGTCTTTGTCCCCTGTATCGCGATCATCTGGTCTACCGGCCAATTCATTCTTAGCTATCTTAGCCAGAATGAATTTGGTTCTCAGGTAGCGCGCGATGAGCAACGACCCAGAGGACTTTTTATTTTTCTTTTTAGCATCCTTACCAGAGGTCGCCGAGAAAAGGATAGCGTTTGTTGAGTTATTGGCTGTAGACGGCTGGGTTTCAGCAGTGGAGTGCTATGGTGAGCACTCGACGGGCTGGGTCCACCACTGTGTCCTGGCTAGAAGCCAGCAGCCCCAGCACACTCTTAGTTTTTGTTGTTTCCGTAGTGTTTTTTGTTATGTTGTTTTGTTTGTTTTTCCTTTTCCTAGATTTTAGCCCCACGAGTATGCACGAAAAGAAATGGTCTGCCGCGGCAGAGCCGGCATACCACGGTAAGGCACTTGCCACAACCAACCTTCGGAGGGGACTCTTAACGACTGGTTATTTAGACACTACCAGTCATGCAGCTCTCGGCACGGGTACCTCAACCCCTTAGCTTAAAGTGTAGACAAGGTTATACCGACTTGACTCGGTCGACAGAGCCTTGTTTTGGTTGGGCTCCAAAAGAATATGAGTAAGAGCAGATTGAGCCTCTGTTATGTTAAAATCACTTGCACGTGAGACCAAACCCCAAATGCGGAATGACACACAAGCGCGAGTAGAAAATGTAATATTATGCCCTGTTAGGTGGTTGAACGCTCCAATGACGACAGTGTTCCCATCGTCACCAAGCCGTTTCTGTTTCGCTCAGCTTCCTATCGTTGAGTTAACTTATAAACAACAGGCTGGGGTGTGGTTTTTAATCGCCTCTTACGACAGGCATCCGTTACCTCGGCAAATTCTAATCCCCTAACCCTCAACAACGTTTACAAATCGTACAGTTCTATTACGAAAATCGAGGATCTGTGAAGTGTTCATCGCGCGATTAGGCCAACTCACGGTGTATTTTTGGTTTAATGGCTATAACCTATGAAATTAATTGAAAACAACCCTTTGGTGCGGTCTATGGGCTGGAGGAATCAGCGGCACATATTTCTTCATAGGCGAGGCTAGCACTAATGTAACAGTGAATGGCGAACACTATCGCATCATGGTAGAAGACTTTTGGATGCCGGAAATTGCAGCACATGATCTCCACGACATCACCAACATTGGTTTCAACAAGACGGCGGGTGGCGCTACTTGCCATACATCCCGTGAAACAATGAATTTACTGCGTCGTCGTTTCGGTGAGCAATTTATCTCTCGTCTCGGACTAGGGTATTGTCACACCTTTGAATCTTTTGACGTGATAACGTCTTATAATTCGATTTAACAGGCTGCACGCACGAAAAAATGTGTCGTTACCTTGCTCATTAGTGTTACCTTGCTCATATGTAGTTACCTTGCTCTTTAGTGTTACCTTGCTCATTAGTGTTACCTTGCTCATTAGTGTTACCTTGCTCATTAGTGTTACCTTGCTCATTTGTCGTTACCTTGCTCATTGCATTGCATAACAAAGCAAACAAAGCAAACGAACGGCAACGTTCGACATCTTGCTCTCTCCTACTTAAGTGAGCGTATATATGTATGTATATGCGCATATGTAGGTACATATATAAATTCACGTATTTGTATTTGCATATGCCTTCTTATTGATTACTAGCAAACCCGGCCCCCTTCGCTGGGAACACTAAAATAGAATAGATATGGTTTAGAACAGAAAATATATGGTTTTCATATTATTTATTTCTTTATTCTTTATTCAAGCGCTTTGACATAAACAATATTTTTTGTTTTTCTATTTGTTTTTGAGTAAATATAAAATATAAATTGAAAATCAGGAAAAAAGAAGATTGTTTTTAAATTTCAAATCAACGCATATGAATAAACAGTCGTCTTTTTTCCTGATCATCCATGAATTTTTCGTTTCAATTTATATGTTTTATTAAGCATTGGAGCTTTTTTAACCATTATCTATACTAATATTATAAAGAGGAAAACTTTGTTTGTTTGCTTGTTTGTTTGTTTGTTTGTTTGTAACGAATAGGCTCAAAAACTACTGGACCGATTTTAAAAATTCTTTCACCATTCGAAAACTACATTATCCAAGAGTAACATGGATTACATTTTATTTTGGAAAAAAATAGGGTTCCGTAAGATATTTGGATTTTTCGGACACAAACTGAAAAAAATCTTATATATAAAATAAAGTCAACTTTTTGTGTGTGTTCGCTAACCGGCCGTGTCTGCACCGAATTAAACCAAACTTACACACAATGTTAAGAAGGTATTGGAGATGGTTTCCGTATAGTATGGATACCTATTGGTGGATAGGCTCTCGAGATATAGGTCAAAACGTGGACCCGGGTAACCTTCGGATGTGTATGTACAATATGGGTATCAAATGGAAGCTGTTGGTGAATGCTTTAGTTCAGAGTATTTTTCATGCCGCTCCGTGACTAGGGTCTCGAGATAGAGACCAAAACGTGGACCCTAGAATGTGTTTGTACAATATGGATATCAAATTGAAGCTGTTGGTGAATGCTTTAGTACAGAGTATTTTTCATGCCGCTCCGTGACTGGGGTCTCGAGATATAGGTCAAAACGTGGACCCGGGTAACCTTTGGTTGTGTATGTACAATATGGGTATCAAATGAAAGCTGTTGATAAGTGCTTTAATACGCGGTAATTTTCATACCTATTGATGACTAGGGTCTGGAAATATATGCCAAAACGTGGACCCGCCGTGTCTTTGCACCGAATTAAATCAAACTTACACACATTGTTAAGGAGGTATTGAAGATGGTTTCCGTATAATTTGGATACCTATTGGTAGATAGGGTCTCGAAATATAGGTCAAAACGTGGACCCGGGTAACCTTCGGACGTGTATGTACAATATGGCTATCAAATGGAACCTGTTGGTGAATGCTTTAGTTCAGAGTATTCTTCATGCCGCTCCGTGACTAGGGTCTCGAGATAGAGACCAAAACGTGGAGCCTAGAATGTGTTTGTACAATATGGATATCAAATTGAAGCTGTTGGTGAATGCCTTAGTACAGAGTATTTTTTATGCCGCTACGTGACTGGGGTCTCGAGATATAGGTCAAAACGTGGACCCGGGTAACCTTTGGTTGTGTATGTACAATATGGGTATCACATGAAAGCTGTTGATAAGTGCTTTAATACGCGGTAATTTTCATACCTATTGATGACTAGGGTCTGGAAATATATGCCAAAACGTGGACCCGCCGTGTCTTTGCACCGAATTAAACCAAACTTACACACATTGTTAAGGAGGTATTGAAGATGGTTTCCGTATAGTTTGGATACCAATTGATGACTAGGGTCTAGAAATATATGCCAAAACGTGGACCCGCCGTGTCTTTGAACCGAATTAAACCAAACTTACACACATTGTTAAGTAGGTATTGAAGATGATTTCCGTATAGTTTGAATACCTATTGGTAGATAGGGTCTCGAGATATAGGTCAAAACGTGGACCCGGGTAACCTTCGGACGTGTATGTACAATATGGGTATCAAATGAAAGCTGTTGGTGAATGCTTTATGATATGTTATGTTATGTTATGTTATGTTATGTTATGTTATGTTATGTTATGTTATGTTATGTTATGTTATGTTATGTTATGTTATGTTATGTTATGTTATATTATGTTATGTTATGTTATGTTATGTTATGTTATGTTATGCTATGTTATGTTATGTTATGTTATGTTATGTTATGTTATGTTATGTTATGTTATGTTATGTTATGTTATGTTATGTTATGTTATGTTAAGTTATGTTATGTTATATTATGTTATGTTAATGTTAACTCATTCTCTATATCCATACAAAATATCTATCAAACAAATAAAATTAAAATTTTCTTTTGAAAAATGTAACCATTCAATCAGTATTTTCTTATGACGTTATCACGTCAAACTATCGTCAGTAAACCGACTTTACAGACAACCTCTTTTTTTTTTTTGGGTATGTAAAGTCTAAAAACTTTTAGAGCCAAATCGAACCAACTTCGATTGAGGCATTGGAAGCCAAAATTACTAAAGTTATTCACGAGATGACGTTCGAAGTCCTCCAGCGAGTCATTCAAAATTGTTGTTTACGGATGGCCGAATTACGGTGTATCTTTAAAAAATAAATGTCGTGAATGAAAATAATACAGATTACCCAATTAATTTGAATTTTCGTTGTTTTATTTCAACTTAAAATCCGCTACCTGATATTCCAGTATAAATTTCGATGCAAAACAAATACCAAAAAAATTATATTTTTTAAAAGCAAACGCGCGACAAGCAAAGACTTAACTCCCTAGAATTATTATATAATTTTTATTGTTAAAATATTAATTAAAATTCATGATGCAAATTCTATTACCAATATTGAATACTTTATCACCAATCTAAATTTAAAGCAATGAGTAGACATTTTAAACGCTCAGGTGGCGTTATTAATGAATGAAGTAGGAATATGAACCCTAAAAACAAATTTGGAACCAGTCCCGATGCATACGCAGACATATTTATATATGTTCATACAATATATAAATGCCTATATAGGTATGTGATATTTTTTGTAACTCTTTACAGTGAAATGTCTCACTATGAAATATCTCGGAGGAATCATTTGCACACGTCTAAAGTTTCTACTGAAACTGAATCAATAAACGCATGCATTTAATGTGTGTATGTACATATATGTGAGTGTATATATGTGTAAATAACTATGTTTCTTTTTTGTTACAACAAACAGCTGAATAAGCAATCGCAATGACCGGGTGCCACCACTTAAGTTCGCACACACGTACATGCAGAATAGGTTATCTGCTCGAGCTCAAACTTCCAATCTTCCCAACTTACAAACATTAGTGTAAGAAGTTTTATTGTAATCACGCAACAAATTTAATACATACATACTTACGTAGGTGTGGCTTCTATTCATGTCTGATGAGAACCATCTTCTCGCATCCTCTTCTTGCAATTAAGATTTGGGATGCCAAAGGTGCTGCGAGAAGGGTTTAAATTGATAAAAGAAGCTTATTAATACAACTAAACAGTATGGCTATAATATAGGGTGGCCACTTTAAGAGACTCAAATAACTTTTGTAACTCATGCAATATGTACGTATGTATGTATTGTATGTATATTATATATTTTTCTTACTTTTTTTTATAATTAAAAAAAATAGTAGAATTCTATTGAGTTAAGTAATAAAATTTGTTATTGTTTATGGCAACAACAAAATGCACGCCACTGACAAATTAGCTATAAGGGGTTAGGGATAGTCAGAATTTTCAAAAAAAATAATTTTTTTTTAGCATTTTCTTAAATAATATCTTAAAAATATTGTGTGAAAATTTGAAGTGAATCCGACAAATACTTTTCGAGTTATTCAACAATTAACAAAGGGCACTCGGGCGCTCCGGTCTAATTCTCATCGGAATGCTGATAAAATGGATTCGGCACGTGTGAAAGTAGCAGATAAGCGCGCTAACGATAACACCCGAGAAGGTAGAATGCTACGTAGGCAACAGCAAATCTATATTTTGGAAGCTGCTATGACGGCTGAACAACTATTATATGGCCCAGGAATAAATGACACAGAGTAAGTAATTACATAATTCGTATAACTCTACGTAAATCGATAGCAAAACTTTAAATGCGTTTTTCTTAAAACTATGTTTTTTGAGTGTAACAAAGCGCGGCAGTCGTTTCTTTCTCGTGCTAACCGGCGCCAATTGGACACACCAAGTGAAGCCAAGTCTTTCTCCACCTCATCTTTCCAACGCAGAGGAGGCTTTCCTCTTCCTTTGCTACCACCAGCTGATACCGCATCGAATACTTTCAGAACCGGAGCATTTGTATCCATTCGGACGACAGGACCCAGCCAACGTAGCCACTGGATCTTTATTCGCTGCGCTATGTCTATGTCGTCGTAAAGCTCATACAGCTCATCGTCCATCGTCTGCGATATGCGCCGTTGCCAACGTGCAAAGGCCCAAAAATCTTTCGCAGAATCTTTCTCTTGAACAATCCAAGCGTCGCTTCATCGGATGTTGTCATCGTCTAAGCTTCTGTGCCATACGTTAGGACGGGCATGATGAGAGCCTTGTAGAGTGTTAGTTTTGTTCGTCGAGAGAGGACTTTACTGCTCAGTTGTCTACTTAGTCCAAAGTAGCACTTGTTGGCAAGGCTGACATTGTAATCGGTGTTAATGCTGGTTCCTAAATAAACGAAGTCTTTTACAACCTCGAAATTATAACTGTCAACAGTGTCGTGGGTGCCGATACGCGAGTGCGCCGACTGTTTGTTTGAAGACAGGAGGTACTTCGTTTTGTCCTCGTTCACCACCAGAACCATTCGCTTTGCCTCTTTATCCAGTTTGGAGAAGGCAGAACTAACAGCGCAGTTGTTAAGCCCGATGATTTCAATATCATCGGCATACTCAAGCAGAAAATATTGTGCCTGAGCGATTAAGTTCTGCGGCTCGAACGATGCTCTCCAACACCAGGTTAAAGAAGTCACACGACAGCTAGTCACCTTGTCTGAAACCTCGTTTGGTATCAAACGGCTCGGAGAGGTCCTGCTGGTGTTGAGCAACGTCATCTTACATAGCCGTATTAGTTTTGCGGGGATACTAAATTCAGACATAGCGGCATACAGGTAACTCATTTCCGTACTGTCGAATGCAGTTTTGAAATCGACGAAAAGATGGTGTGTGTCGATTCTCCTTTCATGGGTCTTTTCCAAGATATGGCGTATTGTGAATATTTGGTCGATGGTAGACTTTCCAGGTCTAAAGCCACACTGATAAGGTCCAATCAGTTGATTGATGAAGGGCTTCAGTCTTTCACACAATACGCTTGCTAGAACTTCATAGGCGATATTTAGAAGACTAATCCCGCGGTAATTGGCACAGATTGCAGGATCGCCCTTCTTATGGATTGGGCAGAGCACAACCATATATTTTTCATAGGAGCTGATGCATGCTATCACTGTTTAACAGGTTCGAGAAGTGTTCCCTCCATAATTTAAGATTGCTCTGGATGTCAGTCACCAGTGCACCGTTCTTGTTTTTACAGGAAAAGGCCCCGGTCTTAAAACCTTCTGTAAGCCGCCGAACTTTCTGGTAGAATTTTCGGGCCTCTCGTTTCTTCTTTCGGATAATAAGTCTCTCTTCCTTTTTTAGCTCTCTGTAGTGATCACTGTAACTTAAAAACCACTTAGTAGATTTATAGAAAATGTATACTGCGTTTGAAAAACATAAAAACGCGTGGCTGATCGAAGGATTTTTTTTTCAAAAATTTCGATTTTTTTTTTCAACAATTAACTGTCGGTTTTTTCTCGAAAATCTGAAAAATATTTCCTGAAGCCGCCATATTGTTCATTTTGAAACAAAAACTCCGATCAGGTACAAGATTATCTATTAGTAAAACTAATTTCTCTTGTCCAATTCATTTCACATGGATCTCCAAGGACTTGTGATGATCACTGCAAGGAACTTCTGGAGAAAAACAGTGATAACTTTTACAATTATTAATTTTTTTTCTGAAATTTTGCTAAAGTCAAGTCAAAACATGATGTAATAATGCAATATTTTTATTATGGTAAAATAAATAAATTCACTAGCAAAAACAAAAATTATTTAGAATCATAATTTTTTCGGGCCTCTGGCTATCCCTAACCCCATAATGAATGTTCCTTCTTTCCTAAATGCAATAACCCTCGAGGTGATGATTTAAATGATGCAGAAGGTTGATCAAACGAGTATAGCGATACCGCCAAGGCAAATTGAATATCATTCTTTAGTAGCGCTACTCAGCGAATTCGACAGACAAATTACTTTAGTTTTGTTTTCATTTTTGTATTTACAAGCAATTTTTTTCATAATATTCTTATCTTCCTTGCTTTACCCTAACCCAACTTTTGAAATTTGTTTACAAATCGTCGCTATTTTGATATTCTCTTTTAATTTTTCTCACTTACAATATCTACAATTACGTCACGAGAAAGTTACGCTCATTTTTTGCACTTCAATCTACTTAATTTTACGTTCTATGAGGGTCGTATGAAAATTCCGTGCATAGTCAGAGACATGGCACTACTGGCACGTAACGAGGTTATGCCGAGTTAGTAGCACCTCTTAGAAGAACACACACCAAGTTACAGTCAGCTCGGTCTATTTCTTTGTGTTTGGCATCAGTTTGAATCGAGGAAGTGGAGTGATTTTCCTTTTCCATCACGGCAAAACATCAACTCACGCCTCAGCAGTTTTTGTCGTAGAATTAATGAAAAAAGGGTTTCAACTCGTTTCACATTCCGCCTTTCTCGAAACTTAACTCCCTCAGACCGTCCGAGGGGTTTGTTTGGTACCCAATTTGAGGGAAACAGATTTTATTCAAACGAGGAGTTGATTGCAGAAACGAATGGTTATTTTTCAGAGTTGTACAAATCCTAGCATTCGGAAGGGATCAACAAACTAGAACATCGTTGAACGAAGTGTTTAAGCTTAAAAGTAGACTATGTGGAGAAATAAAAATTAGATTTTATTTTTGCATGGACTTTTCAAAAGACCCTCGTAGTATTCTAGCCTACATGAGCAGTTACTTCTGCAGCCCGAGATAGCCAACGAAAGCTGGTTAATTGGTGAGTTGTAGGGCTGTCGTGTATCATAAAACCTTAGCCTAATTAATAAAACCAGCAATCCCAATTTTGTTATGGATTTATTGAGATTGACAATTAGAGTTTCCGATTTGTCCCATACTTTCCAAGCGTCCTAGAGATGACAGGGCTAGCCATTCGCAGAGGAAATGTTATAAAATTTTCTTACTGTTAGCGAGACAACAGCTGCTAAAAGTGCTGCAGTAGGGCAGAGCGATTCTTGCAGCATGCTTTCCTATCGGTAATATTGTAGTTGCTACAATTTTAAGCGCTTCTGCTCTTCGCCTGTTTTGCCGCCCATTGCCTTCTCTTAATTTGGTAACATTTCATTTTCTATTCCAAACGTTTTAGTCTAATATCTCCAATTATTTCCTAGCGAGCGACCGATTGGATTTCCCTTTGGAGGGCGTCATAGTGCCACCGCTATGATTTTTTTAAGAAAAAGTCCTAAGTCAATTCGTCCATTCTGTTTTTTCGGCTGGTGTCCCTATGTCCCAACAAGCGAGATTATCACTCATTGAGACAGTGTGTTTAATTCCAATTTGCACAGCTTGACTAGCTTTGGTTAAAGGTGATGCGAACGCTATAAGCACCGCCTGTATGACGGAATATATTTCTATTTAATGCGGCAGTATATCTACTTCTTAATACTCTGCAAGGCTTAGCACTATCACTTGAAAGTTGATCGCATAGTTTCCCTACCATTGTTACTGTACGACAACAAATCCTTTGCTAGAGTTCACTAAAACTTGCCGGAACAAAATACTGCTCACTTTGACTCGAACTAAAAGGGTTAACCAGTCTCATTATGGTTCAATCTCTATTCAACTTTTAAATGAGTCTCACTATCCGAATTGATTCTTTTTATTGAAAATAAATAGCAATTTGTAATGGATGGAATGTAATGGATGTCATCACTTACTCAGATTATTTATGGAACACAGCTTCATTCATGTGACTGCCTCAGCTGGCTTCGCAGTAGCGCATCCTATTAATCCAAATTTCCAAGACCTTTATGACGATATCTGGCTCTATCTCACGAATGGTGATATTCGCCTTAAAGGCGTGAATCATTAATGTATTATTTGTATACCATCGGTTCTTCAAGGCGCCCCACAAAGAAGTCCAACGGCGTAAAATCTCGTTTCCGAAGTGGCCAATTAACATTGCCGAGACGGGTAATAACACGATTACCGAACTTGGAGCGCAAGGTATCGATTGTGGCAAGGGCTGTGTGACAAGGCGTGCTCAACTAAACCAAAAGCCACTTCTAAACCAAAAGCAATCTAAAACTGAAGAGCGTATATGCCCATGTCTTCAATTTCTGACCACAAATAATCATTTACCACGCCTCTGTAGCACTCACCGTTGACCCAAATGGCGTTTCCAACAGCATTTTCAAAGTAAAATGAGCCAAAATCCACACCTAACGTTAACTCCCGATCCCCATGCATTGCTTGTTAACATAGCCGCCGAGATACGGATACGCTTTTTCAGAAAAGTTGATTTTCCAAGCAAAACCGTTGTCCATTTCGAGCTGCTCTAAGGACTAAACTTGATCAAGCGTAAAGTGATTAATTTCGTCCCGCAAGATGTACGATACTGACTTTCTGTCAAGATTTCCAGCGCAGAGAGCTTTCACTGTCAAAATAGCACAATTAATCAAAAATCCACTATCTGGACCACCCTGTACCTTAAAGTTCAATTGCACACATTGATTGTAGAGAAACCTGGGAAAGAAATACTTTTTGGCAAGTACAGTATATCCGAAAAAAAGTTCACAAAACATTTTTAACGAAGGGCAACTAGCAGAATATCCTTGATTTCGACACATTGATTTAAATTTTTCTGCCGGTGAACCCTACGGAGAATATTTAGCATATGTATTTACCGTGATTTATGGCTTTACAGAAATACACTTTTGGGCATAAATTATTCAAATCCAATCGTTTAATGGGTGCAATCTCGCACTTGGTTCGATACGCAGATTATTGTGTGTATGAATTTACATTCGTTCGGTTATGCTGAACTCATATAAGCAGGCACAATTCAGTTGCCAAAAAAGACAGCAAAATAAAGTGAAACCAGCAGATGTAACAGCTCGTAAATGTGAAATGTAAACCTTTTGGTATTATTATAAGAAGTGATACGCAAATCTACATAAATGACTGTATGCATGTATGTATGTTTGCATGTAGGTAAGTAAAATCGAAAAGCGGATAAGCGATATTTATATTTAGTAGGCGTATGTCAAAATATATATATTTTTTAGAAAGTAAAAAATAAAATTGGTCAATTATAGTTGTTGTAGGGCTCGTTCCACATTAAGAGTTTCGAGGTGGTCTAGAGCTCGAAAATTTTGGGTATTTTCAGGAATTTTTTTTTTCAATAAAATAAATAAAAACGATATTTAAATTGTTAAGGCCTTTTATTTAACTTCTTTTACATTCACAAATAGAAAAAAAAGATTTAATTTTAAAAATGGCGCTGAAGTTGACCCTCCTGAAAAATTGGATCTGGACGGTGTTGTCCTTTTGGCTCTTATATTTATCTGAAACACAAAAACCAAAAAAAATTATTAATCAGTATAATTGTAGCTATGTCCCGCACTGAAATAAAAAAAAACTTCACAAAATGGCGCGGTTTTGAATTTTACACTCTAAAAATCGGGGTTTTATCAGGTTTTTAATAAAAAAAATACGAAATAATTCAAATAATAATATGATTCTAGCCATATTAAAATTTCAGACGAGTCGGTTGAATGGTTTTTTTTTTTTTTGACAACACCAGGCCGAAAAAAGTCGTTTCGAGGTAAATGAATTTAAAGTTTGAGGTACAAGAACGCGAATTATACATATATGTATTTAAAATGAAACAGTGAGTAATTCGCAGAAAACATGACTTTAAACTTCAACGTCAACTTAAGACTAATCTGTACATTCTAAAATAAATTACTTATTACCTAAAACAAAGCTGCATTTTATGAACAGTTAAACAAAAAGCATCACGCCAACTTAAAGCTCAGTTGCAATGGTATTTTTC
>JAYXIM010047104.1:0-11175 GCA_037575425.1 Anastrepha fraterculus | reverse complement strand
CCTATCGTGGTTGGTCTCCTTGCCGCGGGGATAGGGCTTAAATGAAGGCTAAATTCCTTCTTAGGAATTTAACCTGTCATGAACTAAGAGGGAAGCTCTGTATGAGGATTGGTAGAACACCCTTACACGCTACGGCGTGTGGGATGCTCGTCCAATCATCTATACGGAGAGTACCGTACCAACACATTCCCAAGTCAAGGTGTGCTTGGAATCGTGCCGAGGGCTGAATGGTGCAGGGAATTAAAACGTGTGCATCGCGAACGGAGTTTCCCTCTCGAATACCTGGCCGCCTTCGAGAGTAACTGTGGCCTTACCGCGGTAAGGGGCGCTGCCGCGGAGGACCCCATTACTTCCCCTAAATACTCGTTGGTTGTGGAGCTTGACGTAGTCAGGCGAAGCAACCGTAAGAAATAGATGAAAATGAATATACAACAAAATGAAAAAAACAAAAAATATGTGCCGCGCTGCGACACAATACCATCCTCCGAGGAGGATACCCTGCTGGCCTCCAGCCAAGATACGGCTGAGTCAGCAAAGAGTAAGGGAAGTACCAGCCATAGCACACCCTTACCAATCAAGCAACAACAACAACAAACAATTCTACCACAAGCATCGAAAAAGGCGGCAGACGGCACTCAGAGAGAGAGTCAGGTCGCTAAAAAGCACAAATCCGAGGGTGCTCTCATGAAATCTCGCTACACGAAGGCGAGGTTCATTCTAAGCAAGATTGCCAAAAATGAACTCGCTGGAGCGACTGACGAGCGCGACGCGGCTGACAAATCAAAATACCAGCAGGTGGTTAAGGAGTATGAAGACTTCTTATCCAAAAAACCTAAAGAAGACGACAGGAAAAAAGGCGATGCGCTGAAGAGAAACAGGTCACAGGACGTGATCGATCAGGCACCGAAGAGACCTAAGGTGTCCAGCAGCATCGAAGAAGCAAAACAACGACCGTTCAGTGAGGTGGTTAAGGATAACCTCCTCTATGCACTAATTGATGAAACCACAAACAGTGGCAAAGTGGTCCTGCAGAAGTGGGGGCAAGTGGAGGCCAAACTGTCCAAGCTCGTGCTAGACAAGCATGTGGTTGGAGCACAGGGCGGAACCCTCCCTTCCTTCGATTCTGCAGGAGTACTTCGCGGCTGCAGGGTCATCAAGTGCGACGACGACTGGTCAAGGGTTGTCTTAGAAAGGTGTGTTGCTGAGATCAGCAGCACACTGGAAGGCTTAAAACTTAAGCTAATTCCGGCCAAAGACATCCCTTGCCCTCCTCGCGCTCGCATTTGGCTACCAGTGATGGACTTGAGCGGTGCAGAAGTGCTGAAATACCTCAAGTCACACAACCCTGCGGTGCCGATGGACGACTGGGCAATCGTGAAGGCAGAAAAACCGCAAAAGAGCAGCATGTCGTTCGTTCTGCAGATCAACGACGAGTGTCTACCAATACTGAAACAACAAGACAACAAAATGCGGTTTGGTCTAAGAAAGGCCAAACTGAAGATTTTCAAAGCAGACAGCAATGAAAATGAGGAAGATCCAGACGAGGTCGACAACAACATACAGCTAGAAAGGCTAGAAAAGCTGGACCTAGCTGAAGACGACAATAAATCCGATGCCTAGAGCCATACAGGTGAATCTGCAGCACTCGAAATGTGCTACAGAGAACTTGGATGTCTTCCTCAGGGAAGGGGACATCGACATCGGTTTCATACAGGAGCCCTGGGTCAGAGACAACGAAATTAAGGGGTTCCAAAACAACAAGAGCATCAACATTTTCTACAACAAAGCAGACGGTAAGCCACGGTCATGCATAATCACCAAAAAACACCTAAAAGCCTTTCTGTGTTCTGATTTTAGTACTCCTGATTTTACGGTGGTGAAAGTGGAGCTGCAGAAATCGGCGATATACCTGGCATCGGTGTACATGCCACACGAGAAACCGGCGCCGCCAGACGAAGTGGCTCGTTTCCTGACAACACTAAGCAGCACCGACAAACTACTGATGGGCTGCGACGCAAACGCTAGAAATGAGCTCTGGGGCAGTTCAGAGACGAATGAAAGAGGTGAGTCACTTTTTGAATTCTTATTAAACACCAACCTAGACATATGTAATGTAGGGACCACCCCAACCTTCACTTTTCCGAGCTCGGCAAACTTTCCTGGCTGGGAAGAGGTCTTAGACGTTACCCTATGCACAAACAATAACTCCCAAATAGTGACAAATTGGAGGGTATCCGACAAGAGATCCTTCTCGGACCACAGCTGGATTCTCTTCGACATTAATCTCAAGCTTGAGAAACCTCTCCCATATAGAAATCCTAGAAGAACAAACTGGCACACATTCCGTAGAGTGGCCCAGTCTAAACTTCAACACTTAAACAGAACCATAACGTCAAAGGAAGACCTAGATGAGAAAGTAAGAGCTTTCGAAACTTCCTTGACGAAAGGACTTGAAGCTTCATGCCCTGCCACATATGGTAAAACAACTTATCCTACCTGGTGGAATGAAGATCTAAGTCAACTCAGGAAAATGACAAGAGAAATCTTCAACATCTGCTACAAACACAAATATTTCAAACCCTACAAAGACTGCCTTAGGGAGTACAAGAAAGCAATCAAAGAGGCTCGGACAGAGGCTTGGAGAGATTTTTGTAGTTCCATAGAATCAACCAAAGATACGGCCAGACTAGGCAAGCTTTTATCCAAGGAACACTCCTGCCCTTCCTTCTTGAAGAAAGACACCGGAGAGTGGACAAAATCATCGGCCGACACACTAGAACATCTTATAAACACACACTTCCCAGGCAACACAGAATACATTGAGAACAATACTGACAGTGTTCAAACATCCAAAATATCACCCATTATAATCAACCACATCGTATCCCAAGATAGAATATTATGGGCGATAAAAAACTTTGAACCATAGAAGGCAGCCGGTCCAGATGGGATATTCCCAGCCATGCTGTGGAACACTCGAGAAACGACGATTCCCTGGCTGGAGGTCTTTTTCAGGAAAAGCCTTATGTTAGGGCACATACCAAAGAGCTGGAGGAGGGTAAAAGTGATATTTATCCCTAAAGCTGGTAGACGCGGTCATGATACAGCGAAGGATTTCAGACCCATCAGCCTATCCTCCTTCATCCTCAAAACTCTCGAGCGACTGTTGGATGTATATCTCAGGGAAAAGATTACAGACTCAACGATTTCACCATCTCAACATGCCTATCTCAAAGGAAAATCCACAGAGACAGCTCTTCACGAGGTTGTAAGTGCGATTGAGAGGAGCATAGAATACAAGCAATACTCACTAGTCGCTTTTCTCGACATAGAGGGGGCCTTCAACAATGTCACCACAAGATCCATAATTGAGGCTCTTAACATGTTAGGCATAGACACAGGTCTCAACGAATGGATAGAGAACATGCTCAAAACTAGAATAATCATCGGTGAGGTAGGCAGCAGCACGATAAAACGCTCTGTCAACAGGGGAACCCCTCAGGGAGGAGTCTTATCCCCTCTACTGTGGTTACTAGTCGCCAACAACATCCTCACCAAATTTAACCAAAAGGGAATTAAAGTGGTGGCGTACGCGGACGACATAGTGCTTATGGTTTCAGGAATGTTTCCAACCACAATCAGTGAGATTATGGAAGGAGCTCTGGTATTACTCAGCAATTGGGCCACGGACTGTGGTTTAAGCGTAAACCCGAGAAAAACTGAACTGATGCTATTCACCAAGAAAACCAAGGTGCCAAACTTTAATCTCCCAAAACTAAACGGCGTCAGCCTCACGCTTACCAAACAGGCCAAATACCTAGGCGTTATCCTAGACCCCAAACTCAGCTGGAAGTCCAACGTAGAGTACAGGGTAAAGAAAGCGAACATAGCACTTTACACATGTAAGAGAATGTTGGGAAAAAAATGGGGTCTCCAACCAAAATTAGCCAACTGGTCCTACACAGCCATTGTAAGGCCAATACTAACATATGCGGCACTAGTTTGGTGGCCTGCAACAGAAAGGAAATACAACAAAACTAAGCTGAACAAGATACAAAGAACAGCGTGTATCCTAACTACAGGAGCGCTTAGCACCAGTCCTACTGAAGCGCTCAATGTACTAACACATCTATTGCCATTAGATTTACACATTAAAACAATAGCTACTTGCAGCGCGGTGAGACTCAGAGACATAGGAAGCTGGACAACAAGGCCGTACGGTCACAGCAAGATCCTCCTACAGGGACCCCCGCTGCTCAAAAACTGATCAGACTACACAGTCCCCGACCTAAACTTCAAGAAAGGCTTTACGGTACGCTTCCCACCGAGAGCCGAGTGGAGCAAAGGAGAGGTGATTGGAAGACACGATATCGAAATCTATACCGATGGTTCTAAGATGAACTGTGGTGTGGGAGCTGGCTTCCATTCGGAGCCACTCAACCTATCTCAATCAATTCGTCTTCCTGATTATGCCAGCGTGTTCCAGGCAGAACTTTTAGCGATCAGAGAAGCATGCAAATCCCTAGAACTCTACAAGGTAGTTGGTGCAAGAGTAGCTATCTTCTCAGACAGTCAAGCAGCTATCAAGGCCTTAGACTCCAACTACATTTCATCCAAACTGGCCCTACAGTGTAGAGAGAAGCTGAAACTGCTCAGCCATTGGCTTGAAATTGCCCTGATATGGGTTCCCGGTCATAGGAACATACGAGGCAATGAGATAGCGGATGAGCTAGCAAGAAAGGGCTCAACACTAGACATAGCAGAGGCGGTGGCAGTTTCCACCCCACTGAACAAACTTAAAGCATCTATTGCTTCACACTATCATGCTTTAGCCGAAAGAAGATGGAAGCAAATACCTACATGTATCACAACAAAAAACACATGGCCGTCATATAAAATCCAAAGGACGAATGACCTGTTAGGATGTTCTCGGCCAAACATTTCACGTATCACTGCAACCCTTACAGGACATTGGAAAGTAGGGGATCACGCAGCTAGACTCAACCTACCCTTTAATCCTATCTGTAGAAGCTGTCAAACGGAAGGGGTGAAGGAAAGTCTGTTCCACTATTTATGTGAATGTCCGGGACTAGCCAGGGCACGACTCCGATCCTTCGGTAAGCCTTTCCTACAGCAAATTAAGGAGATCTCAGTCATCGAGATAAAAGATTTGCTCCTATACTTGGACCTCACTAAGTGGATCTGACCCGGAAACACAAAAAAAAAAAAAAAAAAAAAAAAAAAATGCAACAACAACTCATCATTTCACGAGATAGTGGTATTAAAACGGTGCTGGTCACTAATTAGGAGCATTTCAGCTAAGAAATGTTCAACCACCTCAACAACAACAACAACAACAACATCCAAGCAGGAACTGCTTGCTGAGCAGTTTGTTATGCTCTACTACTGGGAGCATTTGTGCCTCGTTATGCAGGTGTTGAATGGGAGACATCAGGAGGCAACCGATCGCTGTCCGAATGGCGGTATTTTGACATGTCTGTAGCTTTATCCACTGCGTGTCGCTAGTTCCCGGCGACCAGACAGGCGCAGCAGGGTTTAGAACCGGCCGACCAATTGCCTTAAATGTCGAAAGCAACAGTTCTTTGTCTTTGCCCTAAGTGCTGCGGGCAAGCGATTTGAGGACCTTGTTGCGATTTTGGACTTTAGTGGTAATTGCGGTTGTGTGCGCAGAGAAGGAGAGCAAGCTGTTTGGGGTTGTTTACCGTCGGAATTGGTGTGTCGTCGACTTTTACCTTAAGGGACAGCTTGACCTCCTTTGTCCAGGTGGTCAAGAGGGTCGCCGTGGACTTGGTGGGGGAAAGTTGGAGATTCCTCGCAGTGAAAAACATTCCCATGGCAGCCGGTTCTACGTTACCGGAATGACTCGGGTTTTTTCCGACCATGGGCTGCCGCCCCAGTATACTAGCCCTGTCTAGTGTACAGCATATCACCCCACCCCTTACGTAGGCACAGAGTCGTTGCTATCAGTTTTCTGGTCCTTCTTCATTATGACAACTTTTACTCAAGCCGTTTTAGGAACTCCTTGTAGTTATTGTTGTAGCAAATAATCAAGCCTTGTCGTTCCTTACAATATCTTTCTAAATAAATCTTTGCCCGACGAGAGCAGGGTAGCCGGGAGCAAGTTGCTGAGATTATACCATCTCGTCCTCCAGACAACTTCTGCAGAAATGACTTGAGATAATGCCAAGCCTCCTAGTGAATATTGTTCGGTATTGGAATTCAATTTCAACATTAACTTTAACTCACATTTCACAGTAAAAACAAAACTTAAACTCAGACTTAACTCAAGTTAAATGAAAAAGTCGCTTAAGGGTCATTCGAAACTCAATAAAATAAGCAAACTTTCAGCCCAAACTCCGTATATTTCAAAGTAAACTCATATTAGAAATCAATTTCAACCCCTACTTCCCAAACTGTAGTTCAAGTCTCAAGGCCGAGATAGAGCTGCTACTCTTATTTAAATATTAATTCAAGAACCAACAGTAACTCACATTTATCCCAAGCTGTATTCAAAGTAACTCAAAACGCTTACTCAAAAGTCACTGAAATACGAGGTGTGTTCAAAAAGTATCGTAAATTTTGAATTTTCGCAGGTTACGTTTATTCGAATTTCGATTTTTTTGTGGCGATATGTTGGTACTCATGTCACTCACTCATGCCGACGAGTTCGGCCATTTTGAATGTTCAGTTAATTGTTGACAGCTGCTTTGCTTGTACGTGTTTCGGCTCGTCTTCGATTTTTACCTAGACCAAAGATAGATCAAAGAACCTGTATCAAATTTTGTGTGAAAAACGAAATTAAGTGCGCGGATGCATTCCGAATGAATGCTGACTGTGCCATACGGAGAAGCTACTTTGGACCAAAGCTATGTTTATCGGTGGTACAAAATGTTCTCAGAAGGCCGAGAAGATGAGAACGACAAAAGCGCGACGGACGCCCGAGCACTTCAACAATAGACGAAAAAATTGATGAAGTGAAGAAAATGGTATTGGCCAATCGTCGAATCACCGTTAGGGAAGTTGCTGAGGACCTCAACATATTGATTGGCTCGTACCATTCGATTTTTTTCTCAATGATTTGGGCATGGGACGGGTTGCCGCAAAATTCGCCCTAAAACTGCTCTATTTCGACCAAAAGCAGCATCGCATGAACATTGCTAATGAGATGTTAGACTGTGTTCGCGTCAACCCAAATTTGCTCCAGAGGGTCATAACTGGTGACTGCTGACGAATCGTGGGTTTATGGTTATGACGTGGAAACCAAAGCTCAATCATCTCAATGGAAGCTGCCGCACGCACCAAGACCGAAAAAAGCGCGCCAAGTTCGGTTGAATGTAAAAGTTTTGCTTACCGTTTTCTTCGATTGCAGGGGCGTTGTGTATCAAGAGTTCTTGCCGCAGGGTAAAACGGTACATAAGGAATGTTACCTGCAAGTTATGCGAAATTTTCGTGAAGAAATCTACCAGAAACGCCGGATTTGTAGAAGAACAAAAATTAGCTCTTGCATGCCGAAAACACCCCTGCCCACACATCGTTGCTTGTGCGCGACTTTTTGGCCAAAAACAACACACTAATGATGCCACAGCCACCGTATTCCCCAGATCTGGTCCCCTGTGACTTTTTCTTGTTCCCGAAACTGAAGAGGCTCATGAAAGGACGACGCTACGCTACGATTGACTAGATAAAAACGACATCGAAGGAGGAGCTGAACAAGATAAAAAAAAAGATTTTTTGAAGTGCTTCGAAGATTGGAAAAAACGTTGGCACAAGCGCATAATATCTCATAGGGATTACTTTGAAGGGGACAAAATGGATATTAAAGAATAGATAAATAATTTTTGAAAAAAAAAAATTCGTGATAGTGTTTGAACACACCTCGTATCCTACATGTTTGCCCTAAATCAGTTTTTACTCAAAGCTTCAGTCATATTTGAACTCAATTTCAACCAGAATTACCGAAAAAGTAGTTTCAATTTCACACTTGAGTTAGAGCTGAGACTCTTTTATAAATACTAATCCAAAGAGAGGCTTTAACTTGGATTTAAATCAATTTTTATTCACTCAATCACTCCAATAAGCACTCATAACTCAGTCAAATAGTCTCAATTTCGACCCTAAATGAATTTATAGTCCATTTAAAAAGTATTTTTGAACTCAATTTTAATCCAAAATCCACTTAAACTCCCTCGAAATAAATCTGTTACAGAAACTCCGATTCAGCTTAAAACCGAACTTAAGTCAAATTCAAATTTCAAAAACTAAATTCATATAATGACTTATTTCTATCGAACCCATATCGATCATCGCACTTCGCTCAAGCATACAGCTGGGTTACTACGATTTTACCTTCACTTATAAAAATAAAACCCAAAGCTAGGCTTTTCTTCTCTTCACATCCCTTGCAAGTCACAGTGTTTTTGCCACAACTGAATTTTGCATCAGTAACTATCAGCTTCCTCACATTGCCTGCCCCGTTAAAACCACTGGCATATGCACCCACACTTTCGCATAATAATAATGTCGTCACTCCATCATAACGGTCATGCATGGGCATGTGGCATACGCTAAAGCTTAAACCAATTTGCGCATAATAAATGCATGGCCTTCGCTATTTTATGGCCTGCACATGAAGGGGACGCTGCAATATGACGCGGCATAATGTTTGTACGCATTGGATTATTGCAGTTGTTTTTGGCACACCGCAAATCTGCCAGGGTTACTCGTGTGTACTCGTAGATATGTAAACGGCAGTGTGGTGGGGTGCATAAAATGTTGCCATCATTAGCGGAAACGTCCAACGTCAAAAATGCCCTACGCATCTATGAAGCGCTTGTTGGCTGAATTTATTGCGCGTCCTTGCCTTATTGCTCTGCTACTCTCTCTCTCTCTCTCTGTCTCTCTATCACTCGCCCTCTTTTGCTCTCCTTTCAAGCTACCTCGCTTCCGCTAAAGCTGGCGTATATGTTCATTATCAAATGCTCCACCAGTACCTCCAATAAAAGTTTAACAACATTATTAAACGCCATAAAAACACACAAATCATCGTTAATTTGGTTCAAACGCCTAAAAGTGCGCAACACACTCGTAGCAGACCTACGTGTGTTGTTAAAGTGGGGTGTTATAAGTAAATTTGTGCACATATATTGCATGTGGCATAGCATAGAATGCCACCACCTAACCACTTGATTACTTTGCGTTATCTCTAGCCCGCTGGTGTGGCGGTGTGGACGGGTTCTGTTGTCATAAAAATTGTTTGAGCCATCAAAGATTGTAGAAATAAAGGAAGCGAGTATGAACAATGTGTTAGACACAACACTGCCATCAAACTCGGTGCACATTTTCAAAAGCGATTAAATTTGCGCCTAAGTGTGTGCAACGAATTTTTGAAATGCCTATAATTTTTACTTGGGAACATGGTGGGGGTGCCGTCGCGTGTTTATTACAGAAGTTAAAGGTTGAGTGGCTTCAAATATGCAGCTTATCACACTTTATAGCTATATTTTACTTTACACAGTCTACTTTAAGGCGCTTAATAGGCTTTTCGAGCATAGCTACACAACCACAATTAGCGCTAAACTCATTAATTACTTAACTTTAATGAGCAGGCATTTTTCGACGGCCGTGCGTGCCTGCGTGCCTGCGTGTAAAAGTGCGAAGTTCACCAAAACAGCAAAAAAAAAAGAAAAAATATAAAGACAAAAAAAAAAGCAAAAAAAACTTTTCTATATACTCGCCGTATTTCAGTTGACTAGCAATTACGAAAGAAATACTTTTTCTTTCCATTTAACCTGCACGGCTAAAGCGGCTGAGTGCCCGCTAATCTTCGTAGTAAGTAGCTGTTCCTTGAATCCACTGCAGACCAACGGAAATTGATTTCCATATGGCATAATGCGCCTATTGATAAACTCCATAAAAGTTTCAGCAACACAAATAATCATCATTTCGTAAATAAAGGGAAAGAAAAGGGAGCAAAGCAAATAAAAAGTGCATACAAAAGCAATACAAAAAGAGTGGGCCACCGCTGACACCAACCGCCCGACTCTCAAGGACAACATTCAAGCATCGATCGGCTGACTGACTGACTATCTCATTTGTCAGCGTGACAAGCAGCTGTCAATAAGTCGAACATGACCAAAAATAAATAAATAAGTAGTGCACAATCTGGTGCTGGCAGTCGTGTTTTCAAGATTTTGTTTTTTTTGTTTTTTTCGTACATTTCGTTGACTTATCAATACTCATCACTTTTTACACACCCACACCCACACCCACACCCACACTCACACTTTACTCGCCAAGCCATACAAATCCCTTTTTCCCATTCAAGGTGGAAAATGCGAGCATCAGCAAAAGTGATTTACAAACAAGAAAATTATGAATGACTGCCACTCTACTTTGAATTGTTGGGAAATCAGTAGCTGAATGATGAAGATTGAAATGTCATTGCGTAGCCCAAACTTTTCTCTACCACTCCTCACCGCACAACCATTTTTTCTGATTTGCTTTCTTTGCATTCTACCACCGATTGTTTATATTGGGGTATTATACAATTTCTTTCCTATCCAAATAAATCCCAGACAGTCACTTCAATGAGAAGTGATTTGTTGGTGGGTGTGAGCTGTGGATGTCATAGCCAGCTATCGGTGGGTGTATATAAAATAGTGTACACGCAGAATGTTTTTACACCTATGAGTGCTTAATTTCAGCTGCAAATAAATCGAATATTAACCAGAGGGACTAAAGCGAATGAAAGTAATTTATTTATACCATTTTGGATAGGAGATGGATTGATTGATGCAGAAGAAAATGAAATGGAGTAGAGGATGAGCAATTCGAAGATATCAAAGTAGAGTATCTGGCTGAAGGATTTGCTTCGACAGAAACATAGTGCAGCGAATAAAGTTCCAGCGGCTTTGGTCGTTGCGTCATGTCGTCCGAATGCATACAAAAACTACGGCTCTGAAGGTATTCGATGAGATATCAGCTGGTGGTAGCAGAGGAAGAGGAAATCCTCATCTATGTTGGAAAGATCAGGGGGAGAAGGACTTGGCTTTACTTAGTGAATCCAACTGGTACCGGTTAGCACGAGAAAGAAACGATTGACGCGCTTTAATAAGGGGACAGATACCTGTAAACGGCCATATTTTCCCTGATTTG
>JAYXIM010047103.1:0-74978 GCA_037575425.1 Anastrepha fraterculus | reverse complement strand
GTACCGTATTCGGAGAGGTTTTGGGTCTAATTATGCATAATAAAAGTTCTTTCTGATTGATTGTTGACGAAGGCATGATGCCATATATAAATTCATGTACCGAACTTGAAGCTCGTAGAGTGTTGAATAAGGAATGCGTTAGAATTATTTGTCTTTATAGCAATTTTGTATTTCAAACACAAAGTTTATAGGTAAATAATGTTTTCCATCAAGTTTTTATAATAAATTTCTAATTTCAATTTAATCTGTTTTTTTTTTCAAAAAGCTTAAATTTTGTTGTGTGAGTCGAATTGGCTCACTTCAGTAAAAATAGGTATATTTCCACTCGTATTCAACTCTCGTAAGAAAAGATCTAACGGCATAAAATCCTAGCTCCGAGGTTATCATCCTGCTGAAACCAAGTCCATATCTTCAATTGCCGTCTAAAGAATCGTTTACGAGGTCTATTTGGTGCTCGCCGTTGGCTGAAATGGATGACAAATAAGTGAAGCCATGTGGCGTTTAAGGCGGTATTCTATTGTAAAAAGGCACGAACTTGAGGTGTTTTTGTGGATGCTATAAACAAAAAAATGAAAAATATTTTTACCATCCATTTTTTTCGAGACATTTACTCATCTTTGAACGATACTAAAAAAATACAAATCCAAAAATTAAAAACTGAAAATTTTGTAGGCTCTTGAACTGGGGGATCCAAAAACCTAGTCATGGTTGCAAGCTTTTTAATGATCTGAATCAAAGAAATGAAAAAAAATCATTAATTAAGATGAATGCCACTATCATATCAGGTTCGTGCGTATTTTACCCATAATTTCATTTTTGTACGATTTTTGCATACAAAAAATTATTCGCGGAATATAATGGAACTGTTTATATATTTTTTGATATATTGTGCATTCAACAAGAGATTTTAATCGCGGATAGAAGCAGTTGTTAAAAAATAAAATGGAATCTTCGAACGCGTACAAGAGGCATATTTTGTATTTTTTTTATAAAAGTGGTAAAAATGCAACAACTACTGCTGCAGAAGTAAACACTGTTCACGGCGAGGAATCCGTGAGTGTAAGGAATGCGCAAAAGTGATTTTCAAAATTTCGAAGTGTAACTGCGACGTGGAGGATGCCAGTCTGAAGTCCTGAAGTCTTTAAGTCCGACGCCTTGCTCGAACTCGTGGAAGCTGAGCCAAATTTGATAGTCAATATGATAGCTCAGAGATTAAATTCATCGCATGGAACAGTTCACAGGCACCTGGTTCAGTTGGGAAAGGTTTCAAAGCTGAGAAAATGATTTCCGCATAGACTTTCCTCTGCCAACCTTCAGCAGAGAGTGAATGTGAGTTCTCTGCTGCTGCAACAGCTTTAAAATGAAAGTTTTTTGAACCGTATCGTTACTGGTGATGAAAAATGGATCCTTTACAATAATCCTGTTCGCAAAGGCCAATGGTAAGATAAAGATGAAACACCAGAACTGGCTCCTAGAGATAGCCTTCACCCCAAGAAGATTCTCCTGTCTATTTGGTGGGATTTGGCTGGTATTGTTTATTATGAACTTCTGGAACCAAACCAGACGATAACTGCTGATTAGTATTCCCATCAGCTATCAAATCTGAATGAGGCACTTAACGAAAATGAACCGTCTTCAGTGAATAGACGCAAAGTTTTGTTTCACCACGACAACGCAAGACCTCATACCATTTGAATAACAAGAACTACTCCTCAAAAGAAGCTGTAAAGAGGGATATCGAAGCGTATTTTTGCTCCAATGACAAGAAATTATTTGAGCAGGGAATTAAAAATTTGCCTAAACGTTGGGAAGATATTGTAAATAATAAAAGAAAATATAATACTGATTAAGGAATTGAGAAGACTCACACCAAATTTCAAGTGAATCGGTTCTGTAGAACTTGAGATATCATGTCAACCGTTTTCAAAAATGTAGTTTCGAGTTGAAGGCTTTCAGACAAGACCGATCGGACCCAATGACATGTCACCAAAAAGACTGTAACTCATGAAATAATAGAAATTTTTAAAAATCCTCTTAACGACACATTCTTAAATGTCTGAACTTTGAAAATATGCAGACAAAAATTCAACAAATTTTCAAAATTCTGCACTAGAATACCCCCTTAAGTGAGTAAATTCATTCGAAAAGCAAGATTTATGAAAAAATACTCTTCGTGCATGCACCACGAGCATGCAACATCCCAGAACTGACTTAGGTAGTACTGGTGGCTACCAATATGACACACTTAGACCTGTGGTAGGTCCGCTGTGATAACGCAACTGTCTTAGTGTAAAAGAATTTTTGGCAAAACACCTGAGAAATATGATCGAACAAACTCCGTATGCATTGAATAGGGCTTCAGCCGAATTTTTTCTCTTCCTCAAACTCAAACTACCACCCTAAGGCAACCGTTTCCAGTCAAAGTAGTACACATAAAGAAGTAATTGAAGTCGATTCTGGAAAATTCATTTCGAAAATGTTTTCATGCTCGAATTATGTGTTCAACGGAGCGATTTATTTCAAAAATAGTAATCTAAATTTGAGCGAATAATAAATACTTTGTGCATTACTTACTAACTTCCTTTACTTGCGTGGCAGACTGTAAATATATTTAGATTTTGATCAATCGAGCCTTAATGATATGTCAGGCAATAATAAGATAAACGAGCCTCTCATTCACATTACTAGTTTTTTGGCTGCCAATTTTTAGCTACGTTTCACATAATTACTTATATACAATAGTTATAATCAAACTAATATCCACTTTGACAGAAACTCAATTACCCATACCACATGAATTCAGATATCATACTGATGATATACCTACAGGACTCAATTTTTGATTACCTAAAATGCACGCCCCACAGCACTCGCATTAGCTTAAACTCAAGTAGAAAGCAAGACAAATCAACGAACGAAAAAAAACACCAGAGGATGCACCACACTTGTCAATAAATCTCGAGTCGGCAATTAGCTGCACTATCTCCTATCATTAATCAGGCGTTTAAACCACTGACAAGACAGCGTGAAATGCAGTAATGTGCATACACACCGACACGCGCGCATGTGTGTGTGTGTGTGTGCCTAGAAGACGTTCACTTACTGACATACACTTACACACATGCGCACTTACATATGTAATATGCAGAATCGATTAGGTCAAATATCACCTCTGAGATAAAATCAGTTATTTGGAACTAAATAAACGCCAGTAAATAATCGGCATGCAGCCTGGGGTATTACGATGGCAATAACTGTGTCAAACGAGGGTGTACAAGGAGGGGGGTATTAAGTAGCACGATATTATTAGATAATAATAAATTTGAATGCTTTAAGGCTAGTTGAAGTAGCAGGAGCAGCGCCACAGGGCAGTATTAAATCCAGAAGCTTAGTTTTCCTTGCGATTTTAGATCTAAGGAGCGCAAATACGTTAATGCTTACACAATAGCGTAAGATCCGCAGACATATTAGCCGCCTTAGAGCTCAGGTTAAAGATTCCGGAATACCTGCGCGGCCGCCGTAGCCGAATGGGTTGGTGCGTAATTACCATTCGGAATTCACAGAGAGATCATTGGTTCGAATCTCGGTGAAAGCAAAATTAATAAAAACATTTTTCTAATAGCGGTCGCCCCTCGGCAGGCAATGGCAAACCTCCGAGTGCATTTCTGCCCTGAAAAACCTCCTCATAAAAATATCTGCCGTTCAGAGTCGACTTGAAACTGTAGGTCCCTCCATTTGTGGAACAACATCAACACGCACACCACAAATAGGAGGAGGAGCTCGACCAAACACCTAACAGAAGTGTAAGCGCCAATTATTTATTTTTTTTTATATCTGCAACGCATAATGAGAAATTCAATGTGTTACTGTAAATTACTCTATCAAAACCCAGAGGGTACTCGTTGTATAGACGTTACATCCGCAGCGGCACAAGGATCAGTTCTCGGTTCGGATTTATGGAACATTAGCTAAGGCGAAATATTCAATATAGATATGCCCGATGCTTTCTAATCGGATGCGCGGACGATGTCACTGGACGAAGCCTTAAAGAAGCTCTTAGAAAACTTAACCAAGTCATGAAACGGACACAAACGATTCACGTGACCTCAAATAAGCCACAGAGAAAACGGAGCTAATACTTCTAACCAAGAAGCACATCCCATTAACACCAACAAAGGTGACTCCGACTACTGCCACAGCTGAGAGCAAGGTAGTGGTCAGACCGCCGCTATTAGGAGCTAGAGGAGGCGTAAGCGAAAGGGCTGGTCCCAGTACGAGTACTGCAGGAGGCAAATAATCCCCATCTCACCTCAACCTCTTATAGAGGGCGGGAGTCGGCACCTGCTTCATTTCCGGTCCCTCCAAGCAGAGCTACTATGAGAAGAAGAAGGCCAATAGGGTCTTATTTAGACTAGGAGAGGTAGCAATAGACCAGTTAACCGAAGACCAGGCTAAATCACTAGAGTGGTCAAAGGGAGTAATAGCCGACTTGGGAAAACCGGCTGCTACTCCTAAAAGACAACGGTCTGTAGAGCAGACAATAGAAAGGGTCGCAAAAGACAAAAGGTAGATGACCATAAACATACAACCTTTAGTGAGGTTGTAAAAGGCGGCCGTGCGATATTGGCCATCATCGACAAGAGAGAAGAGGAAAGAGTCATTCCTAAGGAAAAATGGAGGTGGATTGAGGAGGCTATCGCCGAAGTGTACCTCCAGGTCCTAGAGGAACATCCCGGACCTCCTCCACTTTTGCCATGACGCAGGCTAGTATCAGGGTAGAGCTAAACTCATCGCCTGCGAAGACACTAGGTCAGCCACGCTCTACAGGTTGGCCGTAAGTAAGGTAGGAGAGGTTTGGCCGAAAGCTAAACTTGAAGCGTTGAGTAAGGATGAAATTCCAAACAGGCCTCGAGCACTAGTTTGGATTCCAGCCAAGCCGGAAGAGCCTTCTAAAATTGAGGAGAGACCTGTCAGCCCATAATTGGAAGGTAGCTAGAATAGAAGAGCCAGTAGAAGGTAGGCGACAGGTGTTGCTCATCCTCAATAGAGAATCGCTCGCCCCACTGGCGCAGAAAAACAACGTCGTGAGGTTCGGGTTTGTTGACGCAACCATTCGAATCTATCGCAGCGAGGAGCCAGCTTTGGACTCAGATGAGGAGAGTGATAAGGCCAGCTTGCGCAGTGATACTGCAGAAGGGTTGGCCAACAGCCAATGCTCAACCGACTCGGAGAGGCTGACCGGTGCGGGACCGCTTCTTAACGAAGAGGATCTCCTCGCTGATACTGAGGGTGGGGAGATCTCTGAGGAAGACGACGAGGTCACGATGGTGAAGATGAAACGGACAGATTCCCATGAAGCTGATCCAAATTAATCGCCACCACTCTAAACTTGCGTCCGCGCATCTTTCCGTCCGCTTGGCTGCCGGTGGTCTTGACATAGCCCTCACCCCAAAGCCGTAGATATACGGCAATAAAATCTGCGGTCTCGTAGTGAAGGGCTTTAAACTGCTTGCCATACAACACACAGGTAAGATTCGTAGGTGCATCCTCGAAAAAAATCATAGAAATATTTTCTTTCTTCCACAGCTTAGTAGCGGCGACATGTTGGCGGCAAGCATCGAGCTCGGGATAACCGGTTGCTGGCTAGCCTTCGCCTACATGGTCTACGATAGATGCCCCGCCGAATGAAGTCCATACCTTGGTGCAAGAGGCAGCTCGGAAAAACAAAGATTTGGTTGCTTCCGTCCACGCAAATGCTTAACAACATCCTGTGAGGGAGCAACGACACTAACGCTAGAGGTGAGTCACTACTTGCATTTATTCTAGGAAATATAGGTAGTGCTTTGAATTTAGGCTCAGAGTCGACTTTTGTTACTATAACCACAGAGGAAGTTCTGGACATCACCCTGGCTTCCGACATATTTTCTAACCACATTAAAAGATGATGAGTTTCAAACGAAAATTCGTTCTCACACCATCGGTATATAGAATTCGAAATCGGCAATAGGTCTCCCCAAGTTAGTCAGTTCAGAAATATACGGAAAACTGATAAATGATATTAGTGACGTATTCAAGGTCAGCCTTATTTGGGTTCCGGGGCACAGAGATGTTGAGGGAAACTGTAAAGCTGATGAGCTGGCCAGAACTGCTCTTCAACTGCTCAGTAATAAAAGTACAATTGGGATACCTTTGGCCACAAGTAAACTAATAATAAAAAACAACATTATCCAAGAGGCCAATAGGTCTTCGCATATGGCCGCAAATAAACAACAAAAGAACAAAGGAATTGCTTAGTCTCTCAGGAGTTAATATCTCGAAGGTCGTTGCTTGTACAACCGGTAATTGGCTATTTGGCAGGTTTGCCTTGGCACTAGGAGTTTTCCCCCATGAATATTGCAGAAGCTACAGAGATGAGGAAGAGAAAGAAACACTTGAGCACTTCCTATGCAATTGTCCAGCCCTAGCTAAAATCTGTCTAGGTAAATAAATACTTTTTTAATTCTCTTACAGAGTTGTCTGGCATGGGGTTGGGATCAATTTTAGGTTTCATAAGAGCCACGAACTGGTTTTACGAAGGAAGGTAAGTGGAGTTCCCGTGCAGCACATTGATATCGCAACAGACCTGTAAGGTCTAAGTGAGTTGGTCGTGCAGACCGACTACCACCATAACCTAACCTAACCTAACCTACTACAATGAAAATTCTGAGAACAAAGGAAGGATATAAAAAAATGTTGTTTGTGTGTATGTGTGATGTGTACTAAGCTCCACTAAGCGGAATAAACATAATCATAGATTAATTGAGGTTTGAACTTCGACCACATAGTCTTTTGTTCCATCAACTCATCATAGTACCTCATCCCGACCCAGTTCACTTTATTGAACTCTAAACACAGCTGGGTTGGATTGAGCGTATGTGCCTTTTTTCTGCCTGCAATTGGCCGATATGTTTCAACCTTCTCTGCGCTACTGTGCTGCATTCAAGGAGAAGAAGTCTCCTGGGGTTGGTTGCAGAAACGACAAGAATCAGTGGACTATATACGAATCATATGCAAATGACTGCCTGTGAAAGTGCGCGTGAGCATTCCCAATTTATCCTACTGATTTCTACTTGCCCTAACAACTCTTAATTCGCACGCGTATATAACCCTAGTATAGGGTGTTTTTTTTAGAGGTTAGGTTTTCAAGATGAAATAAAACGTATATTATTTAATGTTATGGCCAAGAATTTAGCTTTATTATAAAGATAAGGGTTTGCCATTATGTTTTAAAAATGATACCCATTCAACCGAAAGTGAACTTCATCGCTGAGCAAAATTTTCTTCGATGCGTCGCGCGAACCGAACCATTATTTTCGTAATAAATTTGCACGATTTGCAAACGTTGTTCAGGTGTAAGTCTATTCATTATGAAATGGCAAACCAAACTCAGCATAAATCAAGTGACAGCTGTCAAAAAGACCATCTACGAAAAAAGTAGTGCCAACTTGAAAACCTAACCTCTAAAAAAAACACCCTATATAAACACGCCACTACTTTTTTCCTTAAAATATAGTTCATATTAGAACAAAAACCATGCAATGCGAAATTTCAAAATTTATGCAAACATTTTTCAAAATTTCATCAAAACTGTCAACTTTTAACCAGAATTTTTAGAATTTTACTGAACTATTTTTTACTGTATTAAAACTGCCTGTATACATACATAGTCCATTCAACTTTAATATAACAAAATGCAAGTTTGGAGTCATTACGAAATATCCCTCATTTTTAATCATCTTTTTTTCGCTGAGGTGTCACGTCTCTTCTTCCATACAAAGTAGATGCTCGAATATTTTTAATATGGAGTAAAAGGCCTACCACTGTCAACAAAAAAATTTAAAAAAATCAACGGTATTTTGAGGCTTAAAATTCGCACTTTGTCGTGTTAAAATTTAAGTTAGGTTAGGTTGGTATGGTTGCCTAAGGAATGGGCACACGTGGATGAGGAAAAGCTGTTTCGTCCTTTGTGGTACCAGTATGAAGGAGGTGAGGTGAAAGAGGAAGACCGATGAGATGCAGGGGGAGAAGTGGTGCTGGGATGGTTAGGAGGGTGGCTCTAGAGTGTGTGCATTACGAACGATGACTGTGCCGCGTTTGCGTCAACCGCTTTGTGCTGCTGATGAAATTTATCAGATTTTTAATGTCAACGCCAGCTATATCAGCAGGCGTAGCAAAGAAGTAAGAGCCAAGATGCCTGGATCTTAGCCCCGCCAGAGCAGGGCAGCTAAGGAGAAGGTGCTGATATGATTCCTTCTCATCCTCCATATATCCATCGCAAAAAGAACTTCAGGTAATTCCAAGTCTCACAGCATGCATTCCTCGCGCATTGTGATCCATGCTTAAATTTAATCGCCCAGAAAAATTCTGAAAACTCTGTTAAATGAAAAGGTTTAAGTATTGAGGGATTTATTTTCCTATTTCTCTATGCCACATTAAAATACGACTGAGTTGCTTTTACGAATCGATTTGTTCCAGCTAATTTCTGAAAATCAATAAATATTCCTCCGTCCATTCTTTCAATTAATCTGCTAACAAAAATTTAATGGCAGCCACTTGTTGCCTGCCACGCTACGTCAGCACTCGTACAAACTATTTAATTTTTTTCTTCGCCAATTGTCGATACGACATCCATTAATTCGTCCATCCTTCGCTGCTTTCGCCATTTGACCAGTTTCAAGTATCCTTCAATTCAATTCAGTTCAATTGAATTAATTTATCACTTACTTAAATTTACTTGCGCACTATTCACGCCTGACTAATTACCCACTTAGCATTCTGTTGGCCAACAAAAGCTCACAAACAAACACCATCAACAGGACAATTTGAAATTTCATTTGTGACCTGTGAATGGGACAGCAGCAACGAGCGTGCGGCGTGCGGCATTAAGCGTCCTCGGCACTTAAATGGTGCTTAATGGCAAATCAACGTTTTTCTTTTTTTGCTTGCTCCCCTAAACATAAATGCTGACAACATTTTTGCTCTGCTATTCCCTATGCTTTACCCCATTTTTACTTAGTTTAGTTGTTGCAGCTTATGCGATTCACAATTGAATGGATTTATGTCAGCGCGGCTTGCGCGTCGCATGCTGTGCTAATGTGGCCGAAATGACGGCTTTCGTCGTCGTCTTCTTGGTTTTTGGCGTCCGACCGGATGTGGCATTGAAAGCCGTTAGCCCAGCACAGAGCTGTACGAATGGTCTTTTGTTCTGGCTGATTGCCTGTTTTACTCGCCTTATTTGCCATGGCTGCCGGTGCGTGCGGCTTAAACGGTTACTTTGTTGCTTTGTGGTTGCAGCGCAGTTTCATCATCTTGTTAAGCGCTGGTTTGTTGTGAGCACGGCAAAGTCACTCAGAAATGTCAGTCACGCATTGCGGTGGCTTTGTGAATAAGTTGCTTGTCTGCTGGGAATATTGCATTTTTTTTCTTCCACAAGTTGGCTGGTTCTCAATGCAATAAATAATAGCGGGAAAGGCTATTCAAATGGTTTTGGAGAATAGGTGAGAGAGTTATTGAATCTCTCATTTCTAAAGCAGCTTACTTATATGCTACTTAATAACCTCAGTAAAAAAGATAGCCAGTGACAAATGTCAAAGAGATACCTTTGATTTCTTTCTTTTCTGAGAAGAAAACCCAAAAAAGAAAGGCTGTAGATGAGTTGGGAACAAAGCCTTCAAGTTTTAATTCCTCGTACACAAATTTGTTTTAGTATAAATAGAAAAGGAAATTAGCGCGTGACGCGGCACTTAAAGTGCATCATAATTTTTCGTCTAAAAGAAAGAACGATTTCATCGCACTCCCTCAGGCCCATGTGGTCATAGACACCTCTCTAATGATGCAGTTTTTTCACGACTTACAATATTTAGTTTATTAGCGAGCGCTTACTAGTCACTAGTCTATAGAAATAAAGTTAACTAGATGTGAGAAGACCCTGTCCCTCTAGAGAGATTCCATGTCAAGTGATCCAAGTATTTTTTGTGTGTTGCCAATTCTTCTAAAACTTGGTTTATTTGTAGGCTTGAGGATTCTTTATTTTTTTATTCCTTAATAAATTATAAGTAGATGAAATTCTCAATTGAAAATAAATAAAATATTTTGAAAAATATTATAGGGCGGAAATAAATGTTCTCCAACGATTTCTGTTATCCGCTATGTGCCAGATTTGGTTTCAGGTGGCAGTGAGAGGACTCTCGTGGGAGATTATGTGCATTCAAGTATGACGTGGGCGACCTCTGCGCCGGCTTCCTTGCGGATCTCATCGCAAAGCCATTTTGGCTACATTACCGTTTTCCATACGGCGGGAAGAGAAGTAAAGTGAACGTATTAAAGAAAAAAAAAAACTATTCTGAGCTTTATTGAGTGTTCAAAATTATGGAATAGAGTTTTTTAAGCTGAAATACATATTTCTGGTTTCTTTTTAATAATTATACAAAGTATGCAAATAGAAGCAATTTAAAAAAAAAGTTGTTAAATTTGAGTTAAATTAAATTTTGAAAATCTTTGTTGGTGGTTTTAAAGTGAAAAATCTGCGAAACTTAACACTTTTTTGTATAAAATTTTTGACAAAAAAAATTATTTGGAAAAAAATTCTATTTTTCATACAATTTTTTAGGAACTTTTTTTTGTCATTTCTAAGTTTTCTAAATGTGGAACGTTTCAAAGTATATATTGGCACTCACTTATTAAAAAAAAGTAGCCCATCAAAAGTTTGGTAAACTGGTCTCAGATAAACACATTGAGAAATAACAAAACAAGAAAATGGCGTCACAGTATTGGTCTGACCTTCCCATTCTCCATACGCCAACTGCATTGAAAATGTGTGGAAAACTATGAAAACGCATCTTTTCAGAAAACTAGTCCACGATTTAAAGCAACTCGTGCATCTTGTACGCAAAATCTAGTCCTCTTTGTCGATGAGCCACGCAGAAAGCTGGTTCAAAGCATGCCGAGAAGATGCTAGGCTATACTCGACAACGATGAAGACTACACGGCTTGTTGAGTAATTGCAACACTTAGTTTTGTACATACTTTCATGTAAAAAAATTATAAATATATATTTTTTTTGCTTCATGAATAATCGCGGCTCTTTTTTCTTGGCACCGACTGTATATTTCGGCATTTTTTTCATTAATTTAATGCTAGCTAGCTTTAAGATTTTTAATAAGATCAGTTTTAGTGCAGTAAGGTGAAGACTTGAAATATTTTGCGTATTTTTAAAGTTTAATAGTTAGCCAAGCTAGTTCTGAAAAAACCGGCTATGTCAACCAGGCACCCTGACTCATTTTTCTGATTTATTTCACCTTGAACAAAGTTTCCCAAATGTGTGTAAGCATTACATAAAAATATAAGTATTTAATTTCTCTCAATACCTCCATCGATCTCGTTGTGATTTTGTTTTTGTAACTTTTCTCCCTCCCCATAACACCACTTCAATCTCAGCAATGCGCCTTCTTCTGTCAACCAATAATGCAATGCCATCACGTTGTCTGGTAACAGGATACACGTTGTCTTGTGTGTAGGTATATCATGAGCCGCTGCAACAATGAATGCTATTTTAAAAACATCATTTCGCCTGCTTGTGTGTATGTGCCATTTTACGCTGCTTGTTCTTCAATCGTATGACTGGAGCTGCTGTTTATTTTCTACTATTTTCCTATTTTGCTATTTAATTTTTTTCTACCATTTTTTGCCCTTAGCTTCTTGTCATTTGTCTCACGTTTCTTAATTAGTGTCGGTCTATGTAGCCCACTCGCTTACTGCCGCCCACCTCAATGGTGTCATTACTGCGAGTTGATACTATGTTCGCCTGCTGGTGTGCCTGAAGGAAGAGTGCTCATATTTCTTTTATTGTTACTTTTTTTTTAAGCTTTTTTTCTACTGCTTATTCCCAGAGTTTCGCTGACTCAACGATTGCCGCATGACACGTGTCATAATTATTGTTGTCCCACTACACTTGTTTGCGCTGCGCTACATGGTCGCTTCGTAGCTCGACATTGCTCAACATAGCTTAACATGGCTAAAGCGCACACGTTGCGAGGTGAAATTTTCTCATTAATTTTTACGCATAATTGCAAAGTAATTGAGAAAGAGAATTTAATTCTAGCTAAAATTGGAGCATTGGGTATTAGAGGACACTTAAGCAGCAGGAAAGTACGTGCATAAATATGTTTCGCGTACTAGTACATTTATGTCTTTGAGTGGCTGTATCTGTGTGTCACTAATGTGTTGCTTTGCATTTTTTGTATTAAATTGGATTTATATATTGAATTTTCTGGGCTTTATGTGGGCGAGTTCGCTTTCAAGTTACTAAATGTAATTTTGTATTATTATTCTTCTTCTTCCTTTTTTACGTATTCTGCTGGCCTACAAGGCATATCTTCACATATCTCACATTACATGCACCATATTACATTATATATATGTATATGCATGCATACACTTATACGCATATTTAATTTGTATGCACGTGTCCGACGCGGCGTATACGTAACCCGTTGTGATTGAATGCTGATTGAATGACATGTGGCGGATTACAGTATCAGTGAACGCTGATGCATGTGAAGGCGTGCAAGCAAGATAAAGATGAAGCGTGAGTGATGCTGAAAGGGGGAAAGAGTAAAAAAGACGAAGGAAAGCAGGCCAGTTGAGGTTATTTTATTATTGGTTTTATTCTCGCTTTGAGTTATTTTTTTCTCGTTAAAATTGTTTCTGATCCGGCTTAATATGTGTACGTGGCAGCATTGGTGGTGGCTTTCTGGTGTTGCGGTAATAAATCCTTTCGATGCTCATACACTTAAGTTCGCATCACATTTTTTGTATCTTTCAGGTAATCTTATTAAAAGTGTCTTTAGCCAGTTTTTTGTTTTTTATTTGTTTTTTGGGTTGCTGGACTCTACCACGTGCGACATGTAATGCCGGTTTTAAAAGCTTTTAAGTCAGATATTGGCTTTGTATGAGTAATTTGATACATGGTGGCATGGAAGGTATTTATTTTTCATTTTCTGCCCAGCTATAAATGCATTTATGTAAATATTAAAATCGCACGAGCTGTGTGGGAGATACTTGCGCATACAGTGATGGTAAAATTAATACCAGCGCTATATATTGTCAAGCTTTGACTATTTATTTTTTTTTTTTGATATATTTCATACTAAAAAAAGTATACAAATTTGCTAAATTTTCATCAAAATTTCAAATAAAGTGCAAGTTTCAAGGGGTTCCAAAATTGCATTGATTTTTGACAATTTTTTGTGCGGGCGGCATTGGATGTTTTGCATTGGAAATAGTGATCTATAAAAATTCATACCTGTAATTTTTCTAAAAATTCAGCGTAAACAGTTCGAAACTTTTCATTACATGATAGATATTGTAGTTAAGACCTTTTTAAGATTAAGGTTTCTGAGCTGGGTTTGAAGCACATTCCTATTTATCAGAAGAAAGTATATAAGACACCTTGGCATACCAAACGGCTTAGGCATCTAAAGAATCTAAAAAACAAATTTTCTAAACTGTATAAAAGGTCTGGAGACCCAATGCACTACTCAAAATTTCAATGCCATTTGCTCAACGGTGCCAAACAATGTTTTTTATAATGGTAAATATGCCAATTCTGCCAAAGAATCTGCCAATTTATTTGCCGACTTTTTTTGCTCTACTTTTGAACCCGACTTAGACTTCGATTCTAGTTTGCCCTCTAATAGTTTTTCACCTCTTAATTTTGGGACATTGTGCCTATCTGTTACTGATGTCGTCAAGGGTATTATGAAGCTCAAGCCTACAACGAAAACTGACTTGGATGGCCTTTCGGGCATCTTGCTGAAGAACTGCTTGTGTCTCGCTGAGCCTCTTACAATTATATTTAATAAATCGTTATCCTCCGGTATCTTTGCTGACGACTGGAAATTTACTTCCGTTACGCGTATATTTATAAAATAAAAACGATGTTAGCAATTACAGATTAGGTCTAATATCTACCAACCAGCATGGTTTAGTTGCAAGTCGCTCCACTGTCACTAATTTGTCTATTTTCAATGATTACTGCATTTCAGCCTTCCTGAACAGATCTCAAGTTGATGCAATTTATACAGACTTCTCTAAAGCGTTTGACAAAGTATCGCACCGAATACTCTTGTCGAAGCTTGCATCATTGGGTATACACTCCACGTTTTCGTCGTGGATCTAATCATATTTGTCCAACAGGCACTGCGTTGTAGCCGTTGATAATACGACATCCCGTGCACTTATTGCATCCTCTGGTGTCCAACAGGGAAGTATTCTAGGTCCCCTCATCTTTATACTCTTTATTAACGATATTGGTTCTTGCTTTTCGTTTGCAGAACACTTGTTGTATGCTGATGATCTTAAAATATTTGCGGTGATTAACAGTGTTAGTGACTCTGAAAAGTTGCAAACCGACTTGCACAATGTCCGGAACTGGTGATATTTAAACCGTTTGTTACTAAATATTAGCAAATGCTTTCACGTAAAATAATACGTAAATCAAACAATACTTTGCATACTATAGTATTGCTGGCTTACCTTTGCAATCCGTTGAGGAAATTAAAGACTTAGGCGTTATTTTCGACTCTAAGCTGAATTTCACCAGCCATGTTAACCACGTAATAAGACGATCATATGCGATGCTAGCATTCGTACGCCGAAATTGTTCTGCATTTACCAATCCACACACTCTCAAAACATTGTATTGTGCTTTTGCTAGATCAAGATTAGAGTATGCCGCTGTTATTTGGAGACCGTACCAAATAGCTCTGTCTAGTCGGATTGAGAGAGCTCAGAAAGTCTTTCTTCGTTTTGCGCTCCGATCTTTAAACTTTTCTGAACCTGTACCATCGTACCGTTCTCGATGTTTATTGATTGACTTAAAACCACTTGATAGCAGACGATCTATTCTATCGTGCTCATTTATTATTCGTATCATTTCTGGATCTATTGATTGTCCTTCCCTTTTAAGTAAAATTCAATTTAATATACCGAATATGAGGCTCTGACAGTACAAAACCTTTAAAATTGGCTTCTCTAGAACCAACTATGGGGTGAATGCTTCGATTCCTAGGGCATGTGCAGGTTTAAATATGTTTTTCAATTCTTCTGGTGCTGATTTTACATGGCCGTATGGCATCTTAGTCAATCATCTTAAATCGTTCTTTTCTTAGTAACTACTGAACTATTTTACATTAGCTTAATATAGTCTGTAAGAATGTATCCAATTAAATAAATAAATAAAAAGGTCGAAATTTTGGTGAAGATTTGCCAATTTATTACAAATTTTATATAAAGTTCGAACCTTTTTTTGTAGCTTTCTTTTATATTGTAGCTTTTTTAGTATGAACTATATTTTTATCCTCCTCTAAGGAGGAGATCAAATCTCTTCAGCATATCCAAACAACATTCCAACAACAAATCTCCAGCTAACATTTCTCTGATCTGGGTTCCAGGACATAGGAACGTAGAGGGAAATGAAATTGCTGATGATCTTACCAGGAAGGGGACTGAATTGGTCCCAGATACCTCCTACCTGGTCATCGGCATACCCCTGACTGTTGTTAAAGGGGAACTGCACAAATTATTCCTCAGGAAAGCTCAGTAAAGATGGAGCTCCATTTCTTCATGTGCTATTTCGAAAACCCTTTAGCCTCAATACGATATACGAAGGCCGCAGAAAGTTGTTTGGACTCCTCGCCATTCAATTTCCAAACTAGTAACTGTATTTACCGGTCACTGAACGATTGGTACACACGCGGAAAAGCTAAGGTTACCATTTAACCCCCATTGCAGAAACTGTGGGGACCCTTCAGAGAAGGAGACTGTTGAGCACTTTCTCTGTAAATGTCCGGGATTGGCAGCTAGACGACTAAGGTCACTGGGCGCTCCTTTCTTCGACAGCCTAGGGCAGTGCACCAACCTAAATCCAATCAATCTCCTCTATTATATCAACAGCTCTGGCTGCCTGTAGATATCTGCCTGTTGGAGGTCTCATAATGATATCAAAACGGCGCTTTAGTGCTACTTGAGGAATATCAGACCGGCACATCAACCATTTCACCTATCTACCATATTTTTATAAAAAATAACTGAAGCTACAAAATAAATAAATAAAGAGGCAAAACTTTTTAATATGGGGCGTATGCCTTATTTCGACGCTGACTGTATGTACAGTTAGGGCAAATACAATCTTAGCGCTATATATTGCCGAATTTTGACTAATTTTTGTATTTAATTCAAAAAAAAAAAAAGTATTTATCAAACATATTCTTGTAGTTTCTACTTAAAAAACTATGTAATTGAAATTTTCAAACTTTGTACAAAATTCTCTAAAATTTTACAAACTTAAAAATATTTTCCTAAAAATTCCAAAATTAGATTTCGAGCAAAATTCTGTGGACGCAGTTTTATAGCCTATTCAATTTTACTTCAATTTTATGTAAGTTTAAGGTAGCTAAGAACTCGCGTTAGGCTAGGTTAGGTTAGGATGGTAGTCGGTTTGTACGATCAACTTACTTAGACCTTACAGCTCCGTTGCCAAATCACTATGCTGCACGGGAATCTCATTTGCTTTGCTTCGTGGAACCATTTGGTCGTTTGATGGTTATGAAACGCAGGATTGGTCCCATTCCCACGCCAGACAGCTCTGTAAGAGAATTGAAAAAGTATTTATTTAGACAACCTGCTCTGATCTCAGCTAAGGCTGGATAATTGCATAGGAAGTGCTCAACTGTTTATTCCTCTTCCTCATCTCTACAACTTCAACAATATTCATGGGAAAAACTCCTAGTTTGAAGGAATACTTGTCAAATAGCCAATGACCGGTTATACAAGCCACGACCTTCATCTCTTTAGGGGCTAAGCAGTACCTTTGCCTTTTTCTTGTTTATTTCCGGCCATAGTAGCCTAGCTGTTACACATGTATATTCATCTCTCCAAGACCTATTGGCCTCTTGGATAATGTTGTTTTTTTTATTATTAGTTGACTTGTGGCCAAAGGTACTCCAATGGTACTTTTATCACTGAGCAGTTGCAGAGCAGTACCTCGCGTTGATTTTTGATGATTTTTTTGTCAGATGATGCTATGGATTTTGTTCTAGGCAACGAATGCGCAACATCATTGCTTAAGAAAAATGTGAAAAATCTCTGAGAATTATAAGAAATTAATGCGACTTTTCGCCGCTTCAAACTTGCTGATTTTTTTTTTAATGTTTGCAAAGTCTGAAAGTTTGAGTTACATGATTTTTGGTGTGGAATGAACTAAAAGGCGACCAGATTGGAGGTGATTTCTTTTAATAAGTTTTTACAGATTAAGCGTGACTACTGTGAAACTAAATACAGAAGTTTTTTGGGTGTTGATTGATATTTCATTAGAGAAGGACTTACGTCTGAACAACGTACGAAAATCGACGCTCTGTGCAAAGTCTTCATCGCGCGCTCAGGCCAACTTATGTTGTATAGTGATGAAGCCCATAATTGTCTTAATGGCTACATCACTAAGAAAAATTTCCATATTTGGACTGAAGAGTAACCCGAAGCCATTCAAGGACATCTATTACATTCACTGAAAATAGCCGGTTAGTGCAACCTATGAGCTGGATGAATCATTGGAGAATATTTCTTCAAAGACGAGGCTAGCGCCAATGTAACTATGAATGGTGACTCTATCGCGCCACGATAAACGACTTTTTGCCCATGACCTTCACAACATTTTATTCCAACAAGATGGCGCTACTTGCCGCATAACCCGTGAAACAATGGATTTACTGCGTCGCCGTTTCGGTGAGCAATTTATCTTTCGTCTCTGATGGACCACCAAGATTGTGCAACATCACACGCTTGTACCTTCATTTGTGAGGGCATGTAAAGTCTATTTGCTCCGTATGCAAACCAGCTCCAATTGAGGCATTGGAAGCCAACATTACTAAAGTTATTCATGAAATACCGACCGATGCCCTCCAGCGAGCCATACAAAATTGGTGTTTACGGATGGCCGTAATACAGCGTCGTTGCGCCCAACATTTGAAAGGAACTATTTTTAAAAAAACAAAAGCTCCTTCATGGTTTCTACACAAAAATCATAAAGATTGCTCAATAAATTAGAATTTTTTGTTTTATTTCAATTTAAAATCCGATACCTCTAAATTGATCAACCTTTAGTACTACACTGAAGCACAGTCTTACTTCTTTGCTAAAAGGTAAAATACAGATGCACAGGTTGGCAATGGAGATTTCGGGTGACATCGCCATGATAGAAATGCCAGTTGTTAGCAATGAAAAAAACGAAGACGAATTACGGAAAATTGGCACTATGGTCATTCAATGCTAGTGAGTTTGACTGCAGAGTGCGCATAAGCTACAAACGCCCACATACACATGAAGGCATATAATAATCCATTGTTATAATCTACGTTGCGGGATGAAAATTCAGCGACAGTCAATGAGGAATTCAATGGTATTGCGTTGCCGTGTGCAATTTTAAGACTCGTGGTATCAGCATCAATCACCCGAAAGTCTCCATTAGCCGCACTCAGACGGCTGAGATTCAAGTAGGTATGTGGCACTGTAGTTGTTGCATGAAATATGTGCCAACTCACTCTCATGCGTTCATATATTGGATAGTCGAAAAAGTCTTTTCGTATTTTGTCAATAGATGTCGTTGGAGTCATCTATCTCCAGTGCTACCAATCACATTGTGCCATATCATATGGTGTTAGAAAGGTGACATTTTAAGCTTCATTTAACAAAAAAAAAATTAAATTCGGAGAAGTTAAAAAAAGTTATAGCTGTTCAAGGATGAGTGAAAATAATGAAGAAATTCGCTATATTTTGAAACTTTTGTATAAAAAAGGGAAGAATGCCACGCAAGCCACCAATGAAATTTGTGAAGTTTACGGAGACGATGCTGTTCGTGTAGCACAACAATGGTTCGCTCGCTTCCGTTCTGGAAATTTCGGTCAACCTATCGTTGAAAAAGTCGATGAAATTATGGAAAAGATAGACCAGGACCGTCACATAAGCTGCCACGACATCGCCAAGGCACTAAACATTCATCATCAAACGGTTTTGAACCATTTAAAAAAGGCTGGTTACAAAAAGAAGCACGATGTTTGGGTACCACATGAATTGTCTGTGAAAAATTTAATGGACCGAATTAACATCTGCGATTCTTTGCTGAAACGAAATGAAATCGAACCATTTTTGAAGCGAATGGTAACAGGAAACGGAAAGTGGATCAAATACGACAACAATGTGCGAAAAAGATCATGGTGCAAGGGTGGTGAAGCTCAACAAATGGTCGCAAAGCCAGGATGGACGCTTCGAAAGGTTATGCTGTGTGCTTGGTGGGATTGGAAAGGAATCATCCACTATGAGCTGCTCCAGCCAGCTCGAATGATTGATTCTAGATCATCAGGACAACGCTAGGTCAAACACATCTTTGATGACTCGGCAAAAACTGTACCAAAATGGTACATATTTGGTTTAATAAAGTTCATTATAAATATAAAAAAGATGAGTTAAAGTTTGATTAGAAATACGAAAAGACTTTTTCGACTACCCAATATTAATTGAGAGCGTAAAGCCAAGGATAGTAAAAGTCCTTCAAAAGTTGCTCTCACTGTGAATATTTTTTTTTTCTTTTTTTTTAGATCTCCATTTATTTCATACAATCTGTCATAACAATAACAATAATTACTATATTTACCTACAATTTTGCAATAGGCTGACATTTTTTTTATCTTGAAGAGTAGCTTATTTTGGAAAGGTTATTTGCTCGGTTATTCGGATGAGTGGCAAGTCGGTTGTTGTATCTTTGGCTAAGGTTGTTTATTTCTTCGAAAACTGTTGTAACTTTTAGGTCACGGTGCAATATTTCGTTTCGTACAAACCATGGCGCATTGGCACACATGCGGAGAACCTTTGACTGAAATCTTTGCATAATTTCTAGATTTTATTTTGCAGCTGAGCGCCGTAATTTAACGCCATACGTCCAAATCGGTTTCAGAATAGATTAGTAGATAAGCACCTTATTGTCTAGTGTAAGTGCTGAATTGTAGCCAATTAACCAGTGTAGTGATCGCAATTTCAGTCCAAGTTGCTTTCGCTTTAAAAATATATGTGATCGCCAAGTATGACTCCGGTCTAATGGAATACCTAAGGTAATGGAATACCTGTTTGAGGTATTGGAACGCTGTTAAAACATATGGCAGGGCATGAACCATTTCGAAGTGTGAATGTTATCGGCGCCGATTTGCTTTCGTTAGCTTTTATGCGCAATTTTTTAATCCAGGCGCTAACACTGTTAAGGTTTCCTTGTAGGTAATCAGAAGCTATTGAGGGAAGGGTACTCCTTGCCAAGACGACAGGATCATCTGCATACGTGCCCGTCTTTGATAGTAGCAGGTCCTAGAACACTTCCTTGTGGTACACCTGCTCTAATTGCGTGAAGGTTAGTGGTATCGGTGTTTACTTTAACAAGAAAATGTCTATTTTGCAAGTATGATTTTATGAGCTTATAACAGTTGTGCGGTAAGCCCTGCTTAAGCTTAGATAGCAGGCCTTCATGCCAGACTTTATCGAAGGCTTGCGTTATATCTAAAAATGCTACTCTACTGTATTGCCTCCTCTCAAATGCTTGTCTAGCGAAATCATGCACACAATTAACTTGCTCTATGCTGGAGTGATACTTACAAAAACCAAGTTGGTGGGCTGGAATGAGAATTCTTTGCACAATTATTGGATTTATCCTTTTTAAAAGCAGCTTTTCGAAGAGTTTAGAGGCAACAGGCAATAGACTTATTGGCTTGTAATTGGAAAATATTAACAATTTTTTATATGATAATTTCTCTAAGGGAATGCATTCAAGAGGATGAAATTAGAAGGATTATCTTTGTATTTGAATATCCATTTTCATGGCATGAATATTATTCTCTCCCTGGTTCGGAAATCTTTAGCAGGAAAGCATAAAATGATAGAAAACAATTTTTCTAATGGCGGTCGCCTCTTGCCAGCTATGGCAGTTCTTGTGCAATGAAACAGCTTCTCATAAAGAAACCATTTGATAATCACAGGTCGGTATGAAACTGTGGGATTTCATTAGCGCTCTGAAAGTTATCATTAAATTTCCAGGCTGGTGAAATGTTATCATTAAACTTCGCGTAAATCTGGTATAAAATGACTTACCATATTAATACTGTGCTAATAGCGATGCGTACATGGTAATGGGGCGTGTAATAGCGATGATAATGGTAATGGTGAAGATAATGTATCGATAATGTTAGTGGCAATATGTTACAGGTATAGGACAGAATTAATGGCTGCCTGCGCGATGGGCTCACATGAACAAAGAATCAAAGTTCGTCCATTGATTCGATATCATACAGAGGAGAAACAGACGGAAAATAACCAAACCGGAGGAAAGTGGATGAAGTGGTTTTGGATTGTAAGAAAACGATCAACAGTAGCTTATTAAATTTGCATTAACCGCTTCAAGCTACTGATGAAATTAATCAGGTGTGTGCCTAAACCTGCTATCTCCGCTGGTGCAGAAAATGTGAGAGTCCAGATCAATCTCGGCCCGCCGAGAGTATAGCAGCTGGGAAGGAGGTGCTTATATGATTCCACCTTTTCCTTTCGACAGCTTCCGTTGAAACGACTTGAAGCAATTCTAAGTCTCACCGAACTTCTTGTCCTAGCGGACAATTCCTGGTCGGAATACCCACCAAATTCGAGGACTGCGGCTTTGTTAACCTTAGAAGCTCCCTCGAGCGCCCCGATCTACGCGTGGCCAGAAGGATCTCGCGACTTTGCACACTTGCATGCGCACTAACGCAGCGCTCGCTGAGTTGACTTGAGGTCCATCTTACCAGGAGTAGAACACAGGTTTTCAAGAGCACCTCAACCCTATCATTTTGCGTGAAACCGTCTCCAAGGACCCTAGTCTATCCAGCTCATCAGTCCAGCCGTTTCCCTCTGTGCCACTGTGATCGGGAACACAAATGAGCCTTATATCGAATTATTCAGAAGTAGTCAAGAGGGAATTCAAGCATTCGAAGACACGGCAAAAATACGGATCCATGCTGTGTAGAGTAGATGCTCACGTCCTTTAGAGTAATTACAGAAGTAAGCAATTAATTCAATGTTGATTTAATTCCGTCTACTTGCGCTTGGAAAACACGGCAGCTTAAATTAAAGCTTGGTGGCGAGCTCCTCGCGGAATAATCCCTCATCAACCTGTCCGTCCAGCTTCGAGCCATCTGCAAACATGTTTGTCATCTCCTGTCGTCAAATGTTGCATCCGCTTCTCTCTCTCATTACCGCTGGTGGTAAAAATCATAGTAATAATGGCAATGGCTATGATAATGGTAAGGGAATAGTAATGCTAATGGTAGAAGTAATGAAAACAAAAATGATACTATTAGTGGAAACCGTTATGGAAAGGATAACGTTATCGGTTAAGTTAATGGTAGTGGTAATAGTAATGGTGATACTAAAAGTCTTGGCAGTTGTATTAGCAATGCTGGAGTTTGCTATTATTTCTTTGATTTTTAACAATTTCTTGTCTGATGAGCGCAGTTGCATATCACCTAAAGACTTTTGTAAGTATAGGCGCAAAAGCAAATTTGCTTTATATTTTCACGTGTTTCTTAGTGCTGTTCTTCTTCTACATCTCGCATTTCCCGTTCCAATTTTTTAGTTTCGTATTACGAAAATCCAACTTGCCCTACTTTTTTATTATCCCTTTCTTTCAAAACTGAGTGAAACGTTGACATTCGAAAATATAGCATTTCTACGTTTTTCGAACAAGTGCAAAATATACTCCTACCTGAATTTTTACGCTCCCATTTCCCGCGCATGCGCTTTTTCGGTTACTAAACTCTCTACTCGTGACTTGCTCAGTCACTCTGTACACTCCCAACTTTCGATTTCCGAATTTCGCACCACTCGCACTTTCGCACACAGAGAGTCTTTCGCTCGCCTCTCATAGCATAACTACTGCATATACATACATACATCTCCGTGCACTTGTGCATAGCAAATCAGGACTAGGACAACAATTTTCTGTTAGCACGCCACTTGCTTTCCGCCGCCCAACCACCCCTTTCCGCCTTCGCTTGTAACTTTAGTTTCGAAATGTGCCAGAATTGCGTTCTGTCTGAGCAAAATGTAGTTGGAGGCTCGCCAAGCAAGCTTCGTTTTCGAGTTGGATACATTCGCTTCGCCACTTTTCGTTTGTACTAAAAACACAGCAGCACTACCTTATATTGGCACGAGAATATAGAAAACGATTGTGCCACTGCCGAAGTGCATCGAAATTTACGTTTGTCGCATAAAATGCGACTAATGTCGTGCGGCAATTTCAGTATACGAAAGTTATTTGCTGCTGCCGCACTCACGTCGAGGTAGTGGTGATTGGTGTTGGAGGTCGCGTACGCGTCTGAGTAAAACATGTGTGTTCATGTTCGGTGTGATAAGAATTGCATTATATTTGACGGATTGCAGTGATGAATGATAAATATTGAAATATGGAATGCAACTTGGCTATCAATTACGGCCGGTGCATAAATGGAGTGTTCAAAATACGGTTGGAAAATAAGTGAAGGTGTATCAGTTGAAGAGTGGCAAGTTGGAGTGATGAATTGAGTTGGGTGAATGGTGAAAGTGTAAGAAAAGAAATTAAAAATAAAATAAAAAACACAAATTAATAGAAAGAAAGAAAACATAGCGCAAGGTAACGGTGAAAAAGGTGTTGCATGCAGCATAAGAAAACAAAAAAGAATTTTTCGCATTTTGCAACAAAACGAACGAAGTATTGAAGTATAAAAAAAAAACAACAAGAAAAAAAAATCAACCAGCTGTCTTGCCCATACCTGCTCCTGTGCAGCTCACATTTTTGTGCAAAAATTGTGATTGGTAAACATCGAATTAATTAATTCCGTTACATCGTGCCAGTGTTGCATACTGTGCTTGCTCTAATGCGGCATAGCAAATTTTTGGGCAGCAAACCAGTAAACAAACACAATTGATTGACTAATTGATTGATTGATTGATTCGCAATACCTTTTTGAGAATAGCTTTTCTAACCGCTCATATTTGACGAATGATACGAATTGTAAGTGCGGACGAAAATCGAAACATCAAATGTTGTTTTGCAACAACAATTAAGTGTAGTGCAGTGAGTTGTGCGTTTGAAATGTGACGATGCCAGAAGTTGTTGGCAAGCTGTGTTCAAGGAAAGTGCATAATTTGGTGCTATAACTACACACACACATACATATGCATGAGAGAAAGTAAACAGAAATTGGCTGCGTAGCGGACTTCAAGTAGTCTGTAGAATTCTGTGGATTTGGTGCACGCAATGAAAGTAAGAAAAAAATGTAATTATTTATTATTAAAGAGAATAAGTCAACTATACTAAAATAAGTCCTGTGTATGTCGGGGTATCTGTGTAATTGTACTGTGGAGTAGTATGCAGCAAGTAGTGTGGCGCACAGTTGGCTCAACTTAGAAAGCGAGTACGCAAAAATGGATTTTTGAAAAATAACTTTAATTGAAATGGAGAGCAGCGCTGTGATTAAAATTGCGTGCTGTATTTTTTGCTCACAAATTTGATATGCTGAATTACTTTTGTATAGGGTGGGCCATGTAAAATTTGCTTTTTGAATCGGCTATAAAAAAAGAACTAATCAATATTTTTTCTAACTTTTTTTTTATTTTGAAGATTGAACATTGCCATTTAGTATGAATGAAAAATAAAATCGTTCAAATGACTGCCACGACTGGCTATACAGTAGGCCATTCGATCAACCCTATTTTTAAGCACATCTTCGATTGTTTGGGCTTCAATTTCATGAACGGCAACTTCGATTTCGTGTTTTAAAGCATCAATCGTCTCTGAATGGTTCGCATGGCATTTGTCCTTAACGGCTCCCCACAAAAAATAGTCCAACGGGCTTAAATCACAGCTCCGAGGCGGCCAATTGATATCGGAATTTCGGCTGATTATTCGGTTTTCGAAAACGGTAGCCAAAAGTTCGAGTGTAACTTTGGCAGTGTGATAAGTTGCACCATCCTGTTGAAACCAATTGTCGTCCATGACATCCTCTTCAATTTTTGGAAACAAAAACTCATTGAGCATGTCGCGGTAACGCTCGCCATTTACTGTAACCGCGGAAGAAGAAGAAGACTCATCACTTTTGCATTATAACTTGTGGTATCCAGCTACCCTTTTTGACGAGTGTTTTACTGACTCTAATGACCTTAGAGCTTCCTGACTCTTCGTGTAGACATATACCTTCCTCGTAGTTAGGGGTCTCTTCTTTAATAACAATAAGTCCTATCTTATGGCGATTCTGCCTGAAAGGCACTACAGTAATTAGGCAAGCAAAAGTATGCACTGATGGCCAGCCTCTCAAAGTAGACTTATGCACCATCGATCTTAGATACGTCAGTAAATATGGTATACTGACTCTATATTCATCATCTACCGTACCACTGTTCCAGTCCTCTTTAGGAGGGAATATCTGAAGGGAATGTTCTTAAGTTTCTTTTCTGAGACAACATTTTTAATTGTCTTTAAATCTACCCGACCTCCGGAGAAATCTGAGTAGATCTTGTGGGGCCAAGGAGTCAAGGTGGTCGCTTCTTAACACATCAGTGCCAAAGACCTGTAGCCTGAGGGCCTACTATGTCATCGTTCTCTCCACATGCTGGGCAGAGTGCACTATCTGAGATGCCTACCTTTTCCATGTGCTTTGCCCATAAAAAGCAGTCCGTCATCAGTCCAACCAGCTACCACAGTCCTTTCTACTTAGTGGAAGGTGAATCTGCGCGTCGGTCGGACATGACAGGTAACATGAGTTAGGTACATCTGCACCCTCTCTCAGAATGCCAAGCTCGCTTTTTGGTTGAAGTAAGCCGTTTGCTAGGCGTGATGGCTGCAGAACGGTGTGACGGAACGGACTCCCGGGCAAAGAAGTTGGATTTACAGGAACCAACTACCCCTGAAGGGGTTGAAGGGCTGTCTAAGGCCATGAGCACAACATTGCTGTCGTTGCAGATACATACAAATCTGATTCTCCACCTGTTTTCCACAACAAAATTCATTGATTATTGAACAACATACACCTCCGCTTGAAACAGAGATGCGTATGTATATTCCATGAGCAAAGTGTGGTTTGGTCTCGCTGAATTCCACGCAGACTTCAGAGCCGGAACCGTGCTCAGTCCTCGAAAAACAGTGCTGGTTGGGTCTATTTTCAGAGTTTGATCACAATTCAGCCTTTGGCGTGGTGCTGTATTTATTTGCAAGTACGACTGCTGATGGCATGGAGTTAAGGTGCATGGAGAGAAACGTTGAATCCAAGTCCATGACTTCTGTGTTGCCCAATGCCGGATGGGGGTCACACCAATTCCTATTGTATTTCAGCCTGCAGATGGCCTTCAAGGCCTCTCCTTGGGGTTAGACTTATCAGAGCACCTAATGCCGGGCAGAAGTGATCTACATTATTACAAAAATCTGTAGTAGCTGGAGTGGTGTTGCCTAAAATCTAAAATGATAAGAAGTCCATCCAGAGTTTATAACCAAAATATCAAAAAATCGGTGCATGTTTACGCTAGCCTTGCGAACAGAATAAAAGACTCTCAAAGTGTATTTTAGTACAAATAACTATTACAGATATAAACATCGAACTGTAAGCACGCACATTACAATTTCGAATATTTTCGTTTTAATTACCATCGACTGATACTTTTACTTTTCGCCTTTCCCTCCCTTTCAATTTCTACCACAACCTAATTTTGGCTCCGCGAATATTTTTGCTTAGCTGCATTTTCGCGGTTATTCGAACTTAACGCGCTTGCCAGCGAAAAGTTTAGCGCTACTAAACCTAAAAACTTCAAAATATGAAATAAGTTTGCTCCACACAGTTGAGTAAAAATATGTAACTTCTTGGTTCATCTCCAGACTTCAATGACTTTCACTGCAACTCTGGCACGCAAATGATTTTGTGACCAAAGTTTTTAAATAAATACTGCGCGCTGTATTTTCTTGCGCCAGTTTCTTGTAGAGCGTCCTTGCCTTGCTGAATTATTTGCCTTCACTGCTTTACCACCATCTTCATTAATGCACGCCACAGCGCCTGCGGTTATGCCAAGTTTTTCATTTTTTATTTATAACTGTTACGTTGGTTGTTTTGTGGGCGAAACTTAATGTTATTAAACGAACTTTCAGTGTTGCTGTGTATGTGCGTATGCGTTTATGCATCTGTATGTCTGCTCACGATCTTCACTCGATTGTGCACACACGCATACATGCACGTGTATTGATGTATGTACAAGCATTTAAGTACACGTACAAGGGCGGCGGAGTTCACACTGACTGTGACTTGCTGCACATAAAAAGTTATCTGACTGTAGGTGTGTTTCGTTAACTTTGTTAGTGGTTTATAGTAATTAAAGTATGTTCGTGAAACATGCCGTTGACACACAAAGTGGGGAAGTAAGGAAAAGTAAGCAGTAAAGTGATTTGATGTAGCGCTATAGGTGTGTGTGTGTTTGTAGGGTTATTATATGCGTTTTTTTTTTGTAAGAAAAGATACATATTTGTTGCGTGTTTTTTTCGGTTTTTTTTTTTTTTAAGTTTCTAAAAGTGAAACAAATGTTATATTCAGACCCCCTGGGTGATTTTATTATTATGCTGAAAACAATTTTTATTTTATCCTTTTTCCACTTTACTCGTTATCGGCTGAGTAAAACGACATTTAAGTCACTTATAATTGTAAATTAATTATTAAAGTTTGGTTTTATCGAATTTTCTTGCTATTTCATAACGAAAAAATCGTAAATACAACATCGAACAATACCACCTCTACTAAAGAATGGGCATGAAAAATATTTCACGTGCTAAAATCATTATAACATAAAATTTGTCCGGCCAGTAGTGTTCAGCGGATGCACTATGTGAATAAATCCAAGATATTTTTGAAAGAAAATAAATACATTTTGATTGCAAAAAAAAAATACATATTTGAAAATGTATATTTATAATTTACCTGTGGGCAAAAAGTAAGGTGAATTTGGTTGTAAAATGAAAAATCTTTATTTATTCTTGTAAATCAATTTCATCCCCTTCAAAATAATCCCCTCTCGATGAAAAATACACTTATGCCAACGATTTTTCCAATCCCCGAAACATGCCAAATAGTCCATTTCCGGTATAGCCATCAGCACCTTCTTCGATTCAGCTTTTATCTCCTCAAACGACTCGAAACGCGTTAACCGGAGTGGTCTCTTGAGTTTTGGGAATAGCCAGAAGTGACACGGATCCAAACTAGGCGAATACGGTGGTTGCGGAACGATATGCGTGGAATTTTTGGCGAAATGGTCACGAAGAACGAGTGCAGTGTGAGACGGTGCATTATCGTGATGCAAAAACCAAGAGTTGTTGGCCTATAATTCTGGTCTTTTTAGACGAATTGCTTCACGTAAACGACGCATAATGCTCAAATAATATTCCTTATTAACAGTTTGGCCAGGTGGAAGGAATTCATAGTGCACCACACCACGAAAATCGAAAAAACTGTCATCATGACCTTTATTTTTGAACGACTTTGACGTGCTCTTTTCGGTCTGGCTTCGCCTTTAGCACGATATTCGCTTGATTGGTCGGTTGTTTCAGGGTCGTAAGCATAAATCCAAGTCTCATCTCCCGTAATGATGCATTTGAGCTTGCCCTGATAGTCTGAAAGTATTGTTTCACACACATCAACGCGACGACTTTTTTCCAAGAAATTGAGAGTTTTCGGTACCAAACGAGATTTGACTTTTCGTAGGCCCAAATGGTCTTTCAAAATGGTTTTCACAGATCCTTCTGATATATCAGTAAGGTTTTTAACAGTCAACCGACGATTTTTGAGCTCTAACTCCTTCACTTTATTGACGTGTTGCTCAACTGTCGTCCGGAGCGCTCCAAGTCATCAACACGTTCTCGACCCTCTTTGAAGTCTTTGTACCACTTATAAACATTTTTCCGCGACATGGTCGAATCACCAAATGCCTTCTGCAACATGCTAAACGTTTCCGCAGCCGAAATTTCATTCCGCAAAGAAAATTTGATGGCGCTTCTCTGCTCAATCAAATCAGACATTGTAAAAATCGAAAAATGCACTCTTGGTCGTTTGGTAAACACAAGCGTAAATATATTACTGATAATGACATTCACATAAAAGTTGGCCCAGATGTTATTAACAGTGCTGCCAACTCACGAAAAAAATAACTAGAGCGAAATTTTAATCCCGCCAAGTTTGACAAATAAATTCACATTACTTTTTGCCCACAGTATATACCTAAGCATCATAGACAGGCACTTCGCAGTAGCAATAGGCATGCAGTGAATATAACTTCTTAAACTTCGGTAGACACACTCTTCTGTTTTGACGTAAACGACACATTCATGAACTTCTTTCCACAAACAAAGTTAAAGTTGTTATTTAATTTTTTTTTTTAAGTATTTAGATAAAATAAATATAAAATAAATTGTTAAATTTAATCTCTGCAAAGATCTCAGATAATATGCATAACAACATACACTGAATTTTATTCCCATAAAGAATATTTTTATCAGAAATAGGCTTTACGTTCTAAAGAGAAAAGATGTCGGAAAACTATTTCGGACTTCAGCAAGTCGATAAACTAAAAATAAAGTAGTAAGAATACAAGAAAATAGCAAATTCATAAAAATGAAAGTGAATTATTAGTCTGTTAGTTGCATTATATGGTTTTGTAGCAGGTCGAACTGTACTTTTGTATAGCATTAATTAAAATTAAAAATTAAATTAAATTAAATTAAATAAATAGTCAAAATTTATCAACACGTGATGTACACTTTCCCTTGACGATGACTGTATCATCTTTTGGCTCTACAGCTCTTTGTGAGTTTTAGCCTGCTGCACGTGGGACCTCCATACGTCTCGAACGCTCGCGACTTTTTTCCAGTTCGTTATACTAAGTTTCTTGATGTCGTCCTCTAGTTCGTCGGTCCATCTTGTTCTCGGCCTTCCTTTTGCTCTAGTGTTCAACGCTCTGGCTTCTACGACTGCGCCCTCGTGCCGTCCATTCTTGTAATGGTCGATGACTGTATATTCGTACAATATTTAGCTTAGTTTTGTCTTGGGTGCATTTTTATCTTTTTCAATTCCATTTCTATAAGCAGTCATTTGCTTTTATATCAACAATGACAATGTTGTCTAGAAGTCAGAATCTAAACGAAACCGGGTGAAAATTTGTTTATTTGATTCATCATCATCAAATAAACAAAGTGTCCTAGAATTGTCAATATAGGGCTTACAATTTGACTGTATATTCAAAAAAAGTTCGCGAACTACATATTGGGATAAATTTGACCCAATCATTTTGTTTTTGATCTGCATAATTTCGGTGCGTACCAACTAGAGGGGGCTCACTGCATGATTTTGAAGAGTAAAATCGGCGTTGCCGCTAACGGTATATTTCCAGATGTTAGACTCACACTTGAGTGTGTCTTCCGACGGTTAATAATATTGCAATTTAGTCTGCATTGCTAGTAAACTTTTACTGATTTCTGCAAAAATTGCTATAACAATATTGTTTTACTGAGTCCAGGAAAAAATTGCAATAAAAATATTGATAATATAATTTAAATCATAAATTAACCAATTCATGTACTCAATAAATATGTTTAGTTGTAGCTTATCTGCTTTTCCTCACAAAAAGAAAGGGAACATATGACACGTTAAATACAAAAAAATTAGAACTGAAAATCAAAAATATGCAGGTGAAGTTCAAACAAAAATGATGTGAAAATATATTTCGTGAATGAAGCTTATGAACCCTATTGCAGAAGCGATTGACGTCCTTGAAAGGAAGGGCCCGTGAAAAGCTCTTATATACATATATATTTTGGTTACTTTATCTCCATTATAGTGACATTAAGAATAAAAATGAGTCACTGGGAGCCTACAGCATTTGAGTCATTTATCCCAAACAAGCGAAAAGATGCAGGAAGCTTTGCTTTAAACATTTCAGAAGTACTTTCTGATTCAACCTGACGCTTGGGATACTGTTATTGCCATAACTTGCCGCAACTCCTGTTTTGTTTTCTCTAAAATATCTCAAACAACTTTCTTGGTTTCGGGGTTGAAAGTAATGATAAAACGTGTGCGCTTGGTTTTCAATTAAATATTTGTATTATGCATAGTAAGTTCCGCTGAATATTAGTGAGGGAAAAAATATTCCATATATTTGAATTAAAGCAAAAGGGGACAAATATGCCATATACCAGGAAATGCGACTTTCAGCTATTAGTCCATAGACGTCGCTAGGAGTATTTTTAAACCTTCTCAAATGTCTTGTTTTTTTCGTCTGTCATCTGTCAATAATATTCAGTTCATTCTTTGTTACGTTCCATACAACAATGCATTTTTTGCCGCTCTTAAAAATGTCGAATTTCGTGCCTTCAAACTACAATTTGCGGACTTCGTTGATTTTCTGTTATCAATTGAAGAAAAACGCTTCTCAAGCTCATCAAATGCTTATGGTGGACATGCTCTAAGTAGAGCACAGTGCTCCAGGTGGTTTGAAAAATTCCGAAGTGGTGATTTTAGCGTGGAGAACGAGGACCGTGGCCGGCCAACGAAAAAGTTTGAGGACGCCGAATTGCAAGCATTATTGGATGAAGATGATGGTTAAACGCAAGAAATGATGGCAGGCAGTTGGGAGTGAACAAAAAAACCATTTCCAAACGTTTGAAAGACATGGGCATGATTTTAAAGGTCGGAAGATGGGTGCCGCATGAACTGACTGAAAGGCAGCTCTTCCGGTTCAAAAGGAAGTCTTTTTTGCATCGAATCGTTACGGGTGATGAAAAATGGGTGTATTTCTCCAATCCCAAGCGATCGTATGGTCCGCCCGCCCACAAGCCAAAAACAACGACCAAACCAAATCGCTTCGGTAGCAAGGCAATGCTGTGAGTTTTCTGAGATCAGCGTGGTATGATTTGGTACGAGCTTTTAAAATCAGGTAAAACAGATGACAGTGCACGCTACCAACGACAATTGGCCGATTTGAACATCGCTATACACCAAAAATGCCGATCGGCGTCACAAAGTAATTTTTCTTAATAACAATGCACCGCCACATCGAACAAGGGCGACCCGGAAACTGGTTGATACGTACGATTGGGAACCGCTGGTGCATGCGGCTTACTCACCAGACTTGGTGCCTTCCGATTTTCATTTGCTTGCATCGATGGGCCACGCACTTTCCGAGCAGTGCTTTAATTCTCACGAAGAAGCCAAAAAATGGATCGATGATTGGTTTGCGGCCAAAGACGGCCAATTGTTTTGGCGCGGCATCCTCAAATTACCTGAGAGATGGGAAAAATGTGTCGCTAGCGATGGCTATTATTTTGAAGATTAAATTTGTAACCATTTTTTGTTAATAAACGTTGGGATATGAATTAAAGTAAAGCAAGTAACTAATACTTGCCTATAGAAAACGTAAGTAATATTCAGTTTACTTGCTGTTTAAGCTTACAAAAAGCCTGCGCGTTTTCCGACAAATTCCAGCCAAAGGAATGTTCAACTGCCTGGAAAACTACAATTTCCTACAAATTCCCTAATCAAAACTAACAAACAGCAGTCGCATTGTGACAGAAAGTCATTGCACTGTATAAATACTTCCGCAAACTTTCAGACTTTCAGCCTTCACTTGCACATCCTTCACATACGCGCACATGCACACATAGACACACTCAGCGGCGCAGGCACGTGGCTTTATCTAACAAAATCTGCCATCAACCATGACATACACACACACGCACACACACGCACACGTAAACTGATTCACGAGCGTACGCTCTCCTGCCACTGAACTAATATATAATACTCATGAGCTCATACAATTTGTAATGTGATGCAATTAAAATGTATACAAGTGAAAATAAAGCGACTGAAGGGTAGCGGGAGCTTCAGTTTATGCGCACACTTTTTGCGTTGCCTGTTGGCTGGCTGGAGGTGCACAAGGATTCGAAGACCTTTCACTGCCTACTTAAATGAGCTCATACACTCGCAGGCCTGTGAGTGTGTCATAAATATACTTATACAATCACACACACACACACATATGGATTTATGTGTCTTAGCAAATACTACGTAGTCGGTGGTAGACATTTGCAAATGTGAAGCTTCCAAACCGGAAGTTTGCTAAGTTGCAGTTATTCAGGCAACAATGCAGACAACCAGCAGGTGGCAGACATGGAAGAGGCGTGCTCGATGCAAACAATACAATGGCTTGGCAGAAATAAAAGGAAAATTGAATAGTGAAGAAGAAAGTATAGCTCGGTTTGTTTAGCTGCGAGTGTGTGTGTGTGTATGCGTGTGAAGAAAACAAAAGCAATAATAAAAAGCTCAATTGTGTCGCCACTTAAGTACGGCGTCTTATGACTTATCTGCGTTGGCGCTGTTGCTGCTAAACAATGCATACCTCAAAAGAACTGCAAGAGAGTATGTGTGTGTGTGTGTGTGTGTTTAAGTGTTTGCATAGATATGTATGTTAGGATGGCGCAATTTGTATGGATCCATTTCTTCGGCAACGTCCGTAGCGGATTTGATTTCCAAATAAATTGATAAGGAAAAAAGTGCACTAAAGCAAAGATTCAATACGGCATTTCGAAAACCCGTTGGCCGCAGTACAATAGACTAGAAAGTTCTGGTGACTCGACGCCATTCAATTTCCCAACTCGTAGCTGCTTTAACCGGTCATTGGACGCTTGGCATTCACGCGGAAAGGCTAGGTTTACCATTTAAAACGCATTGCAGAAGCTGTGAGGACTTTTTAGAGAAGAAGACTATTGAGCACTTTCTCTGTAAATGTCCGGACATTGGCACTAAATGGTGAAGGTCACTAGGTGCACCCAAATTACTTAGGCTGGCTGTAGATAACTGCCTGTTGGAGGTGTCAAAATAGTATTAAAATGGCGTTTTGGTGCTACTTGGGGAGTGTTCGAGTGGTACTGAAATGGTTGAAGCCTATCTACTAAAGTTTCCAAGTCAGCTTCGAGGCTTCCAAATTTTAAGAGAAGCTAAACCTCGGCAATCTAGCGTAAGTGCACAAGCCTGCCATCCCAGTGGTTGTGGATTGGAATACCATGTAAAGCACGGTCCTCGCATTTTTTCCAAACTTAACTACTTTCCTAGTTTCTATAAAAAAAAAAAACAATTAAAAATTCATTGCCAACTCCAACAACCTTAATCTTCTAATCCGTACTACCGCTCAAAAGTAGCGATTTCTTGCATTGTGGTTGCACAAACAACCAAAAAAAAAAAACAGAAAAAAAGCCTCAGCTACACACTGAATAATAGCGCGGACACACCAAATTTAGCGAAGTCCTCAACCATCTGTGTTAACCCTCCTGCCAAAAATATGTGACACACAGATGGCGCTTCAAGCAGTTAAAAGGCGCTGTTCCTAAGCAACTACAGGTGAGCATTTCCCTTATTTAAGGCTGGTAGTGGCAGGCTAATCACCTACCCTGTCAGAAAGCAACATACATTAACGAAACCAACGCAAGACTGATCTTGTCGAGACCCTAGGCTCTCGAGTGGCGTGAACAAGGGGAAAAACACTTGTGCTAATTAATTTTATAATTAGAATTTTTAAAAAACTTTCTGGTATGCAGTTTCATTGCCCATTCAATTTTGGTGTAATATACTGAATCTTTAAAGAACTTTGGACATCGGGTGGATTAAAAAAAAAAAAATTTCGGAAGTCCGTTATATGGGGCAAAATGATCAACATCATATGCAAAAAAAAAATATTTTTTTTTGTGTCTATATTTTATTTAAACAATCATGGGATGGCGTTGTAAAGTATAAATGATTCCAAGCCATTTTTTTATATCTGCCCGAAAATCAAAAAAAAATAAAATAAAATAATTGTGTCTTTAGTATTTTGGGCTTGTGGTATTTATCTTGTGGTTCAGATGAAATTTGTGCAATGAACTTCACAATTTTAATATTCCTCCTAAGCTTGTAAGACGTGTGTTGTTTCAGCACTTTGAAATAGCGAAAACCGCGTACAACTTTTTGGACAGCCATCCGCCCCCCCTTGTCACTAGCACGGGTGAAGCAAGGTGATCCACATGTCTCAACTTTTTTCATGTTTGCTATGGAAAAGATTACGTGGGTGTCTAATATATGCCTGAACGTCATTTCAATGGTAAAGGTACTAAAATACGAATACTAGCTTCCGCGGGAACGACATCGATAATTTCAGGCGTACAGCCTGAAAAATTATTTTCTAAAACTTGAAAACGCAATTAGTAATTTAAGCCTCCCTATATATGAATCAAAACCTATATCTTTGTGCAGTGGAAAATTTCTAACTGAATACAAATCTGCGATATTAATCGACAGTTACACTTTTGAACATTGGTCAAAAACCTTGGATCTATCATGTCTGTGAACGCAGAAGTGAGTGCGCGGATTCAGGCGAAAAACGTGGTTTTCTTTTTGCTAAACAAGGCTCTAGATTGCTCGTTTATTTCCAAGCGAATGATAATGAAACTCTATAAAACAATAATTAGGTCTTATGTTGCTTGTGCTTCTGAAACGTGGGAGATGCGTAAGGTGGATGAAAAAAAGGTTAACATAAATATTTGAGCGATAAATTCTACGCCATATTTTCACACCGGTATGGATTATCTTTATCACTGTTTCCTTGAATCCCTCGCAGGACACAGGGCACGAGCAACACCTACGCGCCATCTCATCCGATTACTGGAGAACGCCTCCAGCTGCTTCCAGCTTAACCCGAGTTGAGACGTCTCGCGATACAAAGATCTTTTCCAGTACTCCCTTGGCCTACCAGTATTCCCTTGGCCTACCACTTTGAGCTGTGAGTGGTTTCCATTCCGTTGTCTTATGTTATCGTCTACCTTGCGCAAGGTGTAACCAATCCACTTCGATTTCTGTCTTTTTATCAGAATATCTAGCAGGTCCATGTGGGGACTAGAATCCTTAGATAGCGGTTGACAAAACCTTGTAAGCACCTGTTTATCGCGCTGGTGATTTTCTAGGTAGAGCTACTTCACAGCAGTACCGACAACACATCCGCCTCACCTTTATACTGGAGCTCAGGTTTTTGTTTCACCGTACAGAGTACAATATCCCGCGTATCTCTCTGGCTTTTTAGATTCGGGAGCATATGTCTACATCCATGCTACCGCCCGGGGCAACTTTGCTGCTGAGGTAAATAAATTCCTCCACTGTTTCGATGTGTGGATAGGTCGCATCAGCTATCGCCTACGTTGCAATGAAAAATACCTAGCTGAGCGAAACTATTTCAAAATCGGCGGCTATAACAAGTTTCAGCACCTTATGTGGGCTGAATATGCTCTAAAGATGAACCCAAACAAAATTGTAGAAAGATCTACAATAGTCAGCTGTATGTGCCTTATAAAGAATGTCGCCCAAGAAAAATCTGGCTTGACACAGTTGATGACTGATGCCAAGACCTTTGGACTGGTAAACTGAAAGATGTCTGCAAAGAATCGAGATTCTTGGTCGAAATTACTGAGAGATGTGAAGTATCAACCCAGATTGTGATACTAAGAAAAAACAAAATTTTTTTTATACTAAATGAATTCCAAGTAAAAGTTTGTGCTGAAGTAAATATTAATATAAATATTAACTCAATATTAATTAAAGATAGCTACTTTTGAAATTTGTGTTTCGAAATTGATTTTAGAACTATGTCTAGCTGACTTTTTTTCCTTCAATTTTATGTAGCATCCGAATTTGCTGGGAACGACGTCGAAAGAAAATCGACCCGCCCTAATGCATGTAGGCGTGAATGTGTTTCCATTTTGACACTAGCGAGTGTCGGCTAAGAAACTATTGAAAAACAAGCGGCTGGGGGAATAAATGCGAACGAGAAGAATTGGAAGTGCAAGTGGAAAAAGAGTAGCTGCGTGTAAACAAAGAACGTGGCACTAACCCAGTTCACGCCATTGCATATGGGTTGTCACACTAGTGTGCCATGTGCCAAAGCAAATAAAAGCGCGCACACACACACACACACGCATACACTTGCAAGCTAACAAACAAAGAAGGAAGTAGGCAAATAAATGGTGTCTCAAACACCGAAAAGGACATAGCAACTGGCGGTGTAAGTGAGAGAAACTTGAAATGAATCGCTCGCGCTTATGCTACCTGGTCAATGTACTGTCCGCTATGTCTGATCAAATGCGAGTTGCTGTTTATTCCTGCAATAATCTCCCCTCAGCGCTTCCGCGTGCTTCTAACGCTTCACTCACTCATTTAGGTGTGGCGCTAGCTGTGCTTTTAGTCCATTTTTTTATCTTTTTACGCTCACCTTTTTCGTGTTGTTTGTGCCATATTTCGTTCCTGTATTTGCTTGCGTTTATTTTACTTTTGTTTGTTTGTATTTTTTTTTTTGTATTTGGAATCTTTTCTTTGTAGTTTTTATTTTCTTTCCCATGTGTAATTGTTTTTTTTTTTACAATTTTTATTTTTTGTTTTTACTTTGTAATTTTTTTATTTTTTTTTTTACTTTTTTTTTACTTTTTATTTAGCAATTTTCCTTTTTGCCGCCAACGACCTTTTGCACTCGTGCTAACAAGTTCCTTATTTTCTGCCGGCTTGTGCTCGCTTTTGCCATTTGCCTCTAACAAGAAGCGGACAACACGAAAATGAGCAAAAATGTGAAATTCCGTTATTATTGGCACGTAAATCTGTTGGCGCGCAAGGCAAACAGCGTAAAGTAGTGCCACACACATACACACACACATACATACGCAATCCATCCGATCGCATTTGCCCTACCCATTCGGATTTCATTTGCTTAACTTTGTATGGTATAATTTTAGGCGCACTTAAACGTTTATAAATTACAAAGAAATTTGCATGTTAACTTTGCGTGTCCAATGGCTGTACTCTCGTACGTGTAGGTGAAGCAAATGGCGTTGTGAAGAAAAGTGAGAAGCCATGTAAAAAGTAAATTAAGATTTTACAAAACACAATACATTACTTGTATGGTGTGGCAGTGAGTGGGCGAGGTGGTGTTTATTACGACTACGCTGTACGGCTGGAAGAGCCATAAATATAGTAAACATTGCATAGCATAGCCCCATGCGACACCACAACTCATATTCGCACGGTGTCTGGCGCTGAATGAGGTTAATGATTAGTAACTGTGAAGTTATGTTTCTTCGCATAAAATGTGTCTCAATTAGAGGGTAAAGTGAGAAAAAATTGCATGCTTACAATTTAGGGGAGCAAAAAAAAAATGCGCTTGGCATATTTTAGCAGAAAAGTATTATGGAGGCAACACATAGAAGGAGCACAGCAAATTCATTGGAAAGTTGTGATAAATTGTTGTTTCAATTACAAATAAAAAAGAGGAGAGGGATCTCCATGAGAGGAAAAATAAGGACTAGAATTTTTGTATATTTTTGAACTGTTTGTTCTTTATTTTAAGAATGTATTTTGTTGCTTTATTCCAAGAATATTTCACAAGTGTGCACACAAAAAGAACAAACATCTGGACCCAAGATGCACTAACATCTTTACCGGCCACTCATAACTGAGCTCAAGAAGATTTTTGACTAAACCTGAGTCTGTGACTAGTTTTACACTGGAATGTCATTCAGGCTGCATTGCTGGTACTAAAGGAGGTTTCCTTTTTCCACTCTGTTTTGTTATTTTACTTCACTGACGGCTCCAAGATGGAATTGGGAGTCAGAGTAGGGGTGTAGGCTAGTGTTTTTCAGGCAGAAGTCTTTGCGATCCTGCAGGCATCCGAAATGTTTAGAGAACGTGGGAGCGAGGGAGACATTAACATTTTTTCCGATAATCAAGCCGCGATCAAGGCTCTGACGACGCCATTCTGCAGATCCAAACTAGTCAATTCCTGTAAGGAGGAGATCAAATCTCTTGATTGCTCAGCTAAAATTTCTCTGATCTGGGATCCAAGAGGGAAATGAAATTGTTGATAAATCTAATTGGTCTCCGAAACCTTCTGCCTGGTCATCATCAGAGACCTTCTGCCTGGTCAAACTAGTCAACTCCTGTCAGGAGGAGATCAAATCTCTTGGCTACACAGCTAAAATTTCTCTGATCTGTGTTCCAGGAAGAAAATGAAATTGCTGATAAACTGAATTGGTCTCAGAAACCTTCTGCCTGCTCATCGGCAACCCCCTGACAATTGTTAAAGAAAAATTGCAAAACTTATTTCCCAATAAAGGGTAGGAAATATATGTGCTATTTCGAAAATCTTTTGACCCCAATACAATACACGGAGGACTTAGAAAATCCTGGGGCTGCACGCTATTAAACTTCCAAACTCTTATCTGTCTTAACAGGTTATTGAAGGATTTATACACACGCAGGAAAACTTTGCTTACCATTAAGTTAGATTAGGTTGAAGCGGTTGTCCTCTGGGACACACTCAGGCTCATCGCCCATTGCTATGCCGCGTAGGGAGCTTTCACTATTTTTCCTAAAACTAGTGTAGAAAGACCTGACCTTCTCGAGGGATTGGGTATTGATTTTGCTGTACCCTGGTTTTCCGAAGCTAGGTTTTTTTATTCATTTCATGCGAGCGTGGCGAGCGTGGCGGACTAAGCTTTTTAGGTGCGGGAAAGGGGAGATGTTGACCATGGGAGTCCCCTCTACCATGACAATGTCATTCTACTTCCTGAAGTGACCCAGTTTCTGGAGGGCGCCGTTAAAATACAGCCGGATGCCTCTGACTGCAAACTCCGGATTAGGAGTTCATGGTGGGTTAACCTCCATGATATGGGTGTTAAACTAACACTTAAGCCTCATCCTCGCGGCAAGGAAACCAACTTGAAGAGGGTCTACCATTTATCCTCATTGCTGTGAATATCCTGCACTTCAAAAAAGCCGCGCGAAATACCTTGGCGATTATTTCCTTGAAGGCCTGGAAAATTTGAAAAATGTCTCACTGCAGAGACTATTTACCTTTTAAAAAAGTAGATATAAGTGGTTTTAGCAACTTAGTTAGGGGTTGGAAGTCAAACGCAGGTATCACAATGGGCATTACAGCCACCGAGTAGGGCACTTAGACAAGCCACCTGGCTAAGTCCGAGAATCTACCACAGATATATATGGTCAATCTCTTTTAGGTCATAAATAAAATATTTCCATCAGATATTGACCATACACCTTTTTACAAGCAACTTAAAGGTTTTTCTACCAAATTTTGAATCTTTTACCTAATTGAAAAAAAGTAGAACTACTGGGCTATAACTTTATTCTACAAAAAAATGTTGACTGTATTAATGTTGATTGCATTCCAAATTTCATGGTAAGTGCGACTTGACTTTCGCTGTGGCGGATCAGTTTTCAACAAGCGGTTTGCTTCTGCACCCAAAGCTCCTCTCAATCAAGTTTTACCCGCAGATGCCAGTGTACTTCTTCACGAATTGTTCGAAATTATGGATGAGTACCCCACGACCAGCTCCCAAATAAGCTTATAATAAGAACTCATTATCAATGCAATAGCTTCCAAGTGCAGGTAGCTGCTATCAAAACGGCAGTCAATCTGCTATTCACTAGGGTAAAACCCTTTACGGAGATAAACATTTACGTAACTTGAAAGCCCAGCGGCAATCAAGCAGCCCAACTCTATGAAGGTGATAACGAAGTTAATCGTTGCATGCCTGACTTTTCTTCCGTTCAAATTTGAATATATTTTAGGTCAGAAGACAATTGTGGCAAGCTGTTTTGTTCATAAGCTGCCTAGGCACGAAACGCGTGAGGTGGTTGTTCTGTGCAGAAAGAGGGTGAGAATTTTTTTAGCTATGCGTAGTCTGCTCTTCCACAGATTGACTTGGCTCAGTTTATGTAGTGAAAGTGGCGAAAGTAATGGCATGCAATATTGTGAAGTCCTTCTGGCCACGGTTGAAACGATGACAGGCCAGCAAACTTCTAAGGCATTAATGATTGGGTATTAATGTGCAATGGCATATATGCGTTGAGACTAAGTACAGGCACTTTGTATTTCTTCTGTTGTAATGTAATTATCTGGAAGTTGATGATAGGAGCCTTCTCGGCACCTATACTTTAGCTACCGTACCTTTACGAGTATAAGTTTTAGGAAGCCTGACTTTACCTTTCTACACATACCTGAACCACTATCGGCCAGTTTGATAATTAGACAAATTTGGCCAAAGCTCAAGAAATGTGTTTCTGGATGGCCTCAAGGCCGTAGTTAAGGAAAACGCTGGTCATATCGAGCAAAAGTTAGTTGATACTTAATTTTGTATTATTTTTGGTACACATTTTTTACTTTGAAATGAATAAAAGTAATTTTGCAAACTAAATTTATGGGCTTTTTAATTGGTTACACTTCGAGTGTCGGACCCTGTAGCTTCCTCTAAGAAATTTTACCAGTCTCCCCAATTTGGGGTTTGCCATCAAAACGTTAAATTTTTATTTAAACAACATTAAAAATAGAAAGAAAAAAACTTGTTTGACCGAATTTTGCTTTTCTAGAAACTAGGGCAAATTTACGATTTCTTAGAAATTTTCGACAAATATTTTTTAAAAACAAACAAAACTCTGTTTGACCTGATACCCAGTCGAATACGTCAAAAGTGAAGTAATAAAAATTTAATTTGAGTTGCAGGTATCCTTAGTGTTTATTTATATTTTTATGGAGCTTAACGTAAAAAACCCCTGACTTGCAAAGCTAATAATGGATAATTTGGGGGGCTTTCGATGGCTAGTGCCATAACTCAGGCAGAAAAACTGAAAACCAGAAAATGTTGTTTCTTCTTGTCAACCTGTACAATAAATTCAGAACCCAACAAATTTTTTAATTTTTGAAGCAATTTTTGGCTGTTAAGAATTAATATTATTTGCAAGTATTACTATTATTTTCCTAACCGCTAGCTCCAATGGACCCGAATGAGATTTTATTGCATCACCATATAAATGTCCGTGCATTTAAACAAGCAACTTCTTCACTCTGCTTACTACCATGTCTTTTGTACCATTATTATTTAAAAAATATTTTAACATTATAATTTTTTTTTAAGTGAAACTTCTTAGGCGTCGATGGACGAGCGAGAATGGTGAGTAAAATTTCAAGGCCATGCAACGTTTTGGGCATTTGCGTTCCGCGAGAGAGATAAAATATATAACGTAGAGGAAAAGAAGAGAGAGGGCTATACCTTGTATATATATCTTAAATACATTTTTGGCTATTTTTCCTGAATTTTTCCTTGTGGTTGCTAATTTCTAGTGAGAAATAACTCTGCCTACTTTTCGGCGCGTGTTTGTTGGTGCAAACTTGTAGGAAATATATTTTTGGTGCCTACTTCTTGGCGTATATTTCCTTGGTGCCGACTATTTGGGGCGTTTTTTGGTCCCAATTTTTTTGGCGTTTTTTTTTTGGTGACTACTTTTTGGCGCTTATTTCCGTTTCCTGGCTAGCGCTCGTGCGTACTATAAAGTGCTACCCATTTCGGCGTCGGATTTATTGGTATTGCCTTGCGTGACGTTGCTGCGGTCCTGGAATCGCTGCATTTATGCAGGTGATAAACGCTCAGGGAAGTGCGCGTTGTTGTTACGGTTTGTGTCCGGCATTTACCTACACCGGTCGACCCTTCTCCGTTTTTTGTAAATTTTGTGTGTTTGTATTCTCAGATAATTTGGTGCTCAGCCATTACGCATCGCCTATTGTGGACTTAGTCGGGATGTTCTAACCGACTAATAACACATTCTTCATTGCACTTTTCGCCAGGCTATCTGATTTTTCAAGTCCTGCTTGTAGTTAAAGTTATGATTCAAGGGTTTAGAAAAGCGAAATGGATATGGAACTGTGAGATATTTTAAAATTGGAAAGTTTTGAAACGCAACAAAAACCCATTGAGTTACAATAAATTTAATGTAGGGTATGAAATATATTTCAAATATATTTTGCCTTTACTTAACAAATAATAAAATTGATTACTCTATTTGTGGAACAACATGGGAGGAAGAGCTCGGCCAAATACCCCGAAAGCGTGTAGGCGCCAATTATATATATGTATATACTTGAATTACAACTTCATAGTGGCTTTAGTCAGTTTCCTCCCACACTTGAAGCATTTTAGGCAATTTGGTTGCAAAAAAAAAAAAACATGGAAAATAAATCTAAAACCATTGATTTCTTACTAAAATTCATTCTCCGTTTGATGACCTACTACATTCTAAAAATCGCTTCAATTTCCCCTTCCCCATTGGTAATATGGCTGTAATTCCAAACGAGTGCCACTTTATAGCTACTCGAATTGCAATTGCCAATTTACGAATTCCGCACTCAATTCTGGCTTGTAAAATGTTAGGCAAGCACGACAAGACTGTGAGCGAGCCAAACGTTCTAATGCCGCCCAATAAATCAAATCTAATGTTAGGTAGTGAAATTCAAGGGCTGAACAAGGACTAACCTGTTTTATGTGCCGCTGTTCGCGAAACCAAAGGTCCACACAAGCGCACATATATGAATATAACTACTTACATAGTTCTGTGTGTTTGTGTTTGTATGCTTTTTATGGCCTTTACGTGGCATGGAGTGTCGCGATTTTTCACGACCCTTTTTTATACCTTTTCTGCGCAAGTTTGTTGACATGCCGGCGTAGGTGAGTAGTGAAGGCGGAATTTTACTTAGCAAATTTGCATAAATTATTTAGCGGCTTTGCAAGGCAAGTGGACAAACAATATTTGCATGCAAGTGAATATGTTAATGGACAAAGGCACAGAAAGGGATTTGGAATTTACATTTGTGGCTTTCGCGTCCCCGGTGATGGTTAGAGATGTTGTAGGGTTAATAAATTCCAAAACATTTTGTATCTACTTGAAGCACTCGACTAATTTTGAAATGAAAGAAAAAAATTTAATTATTCCATCAAAGCCTGTTCGGTTCAAAAGGTTCCAAATGAAGTTTCCTGAAAGTAGTCAAATTTTGGGGGTCGTAAGTTCAAATACTTTCAAAAAGCTTGTGATAAAATTAGGCGTCATTTCTGTTCTAAATAGAGAACTACTTGGTATTTTCTTTCGATAAATTTCTCTTAAAAATATTTAAAAATTCTTTCGAAAACTTAGAATAAATTTGCCCACCTGCAAGTTACTATTTCTTGAGCGACCGGAAGAGCTCGGTAAAGAGATCGGTGAAGAAAGAATTTTTGAGTCCTTTGTTTTTGTATAATACCAGAGAAAACTAAATAACCGATTACCAAAAAAAACGTATTTAAAAAAAATATATTTTTAAGACACCTACAAAACTTAAAAACAACTACATTTGAGAAAAAAACTCAAAAATGCTTAGATTTTTTTTAATTTAAGAAACGGTCAACAAATGTTTATATTATATGAATTTTTTTTTTAATTGTCTTAAAAATTTAAGTGTTTGTTTTGATACAATTTTTTTTGTAACTGTAAAAACTAAAAAAATTAAATAATCGGTTACCAAAACAAATTTATTTGAAAAACAAAAATTAATTTTTAAGACAATTAAAAAACTTCATATAAAACAAAAATTTAAAAAACATAAAAAAAATGTTTTTAACTTAAAAAGCTTATAAAATGTTTTTGTCTTTTTAATTTAAAAAACTTTCAACAAATTTTGAAATGATGTTTTTTTTTAATTGTTTAACTGTCTGAAAAATTAATTTTGTCTGTTTTGATCATATTTTTTTTGTAACTCTAAGAACTATAAAAAATTAAATAATCGGTTACAAACATGAATTAAAAAATAATAATTTTTTAAGACATTTAAATGAATTAATAAAAAAATATTTTTTTAAGTCACTTAAAAACCTTAAAAAACACTTCATTTAAAACAAAAATTTAAAGTACTTAGAAATGTTTTTTTTTGAATTTAAAAAACTTTGAACAAAATTTTTACATGATTTTTTTTTAATTTTTTAATGGTCTTAAAAAATAAATTTGTTTTTTTGATAATTTTTTTTTTTTTGTAACTGTAAAAACTATAAAAAATTAAATAATCGGTTACAAAAGAAAATGTGTTTAAAATATTAGTTTTTGAGACAATTAAAAAACTAAAAAAAATCATTAAACAAAATTCAAAAGCTTGAAAAACAAATTTTTTTTAATTAATTTTTTTTTAATTGAATTTGTTTTTAAATACATTTTTTTGAAACCGATTATTTAATTTTTTTGTAGTTTTTAGAGAAAAATATTATCTGTTCATCAAAAGCTAGAGCACTGGCGAATTCTTGAGAAAGTTGCGGAACACAGTAAAATAAAGAAATAAGAAAGGGTCTTTAAAGTTGAAGCATATTTAAGAACAAATTTTATTATTATTTCTAATTGTCAAACCGACAAAATTTTTCTACAAAGAGTCTGTAAGGCAGTAGCCCTTCCCCAAAAATTAAAATAAAAAAATAAATTTTTTCCAAAGAGAAAAATTTTTGTAGGTATATTTTACCCTTAAAAATTAATTAGGTTAAGTTACTGAGGCCATCGGCTTAAAATAGTCAACTCACTTAGACCATATGAGGTCGGTTATGGTATCACTGTGTAACACGGGAACCTCAGAGTTTATTTATCATGGCACCCTTTAGACGCTCTTATGAAGAGTAGGATAGGTTTTATTCCAACACCGGATAGATCCATTACGAGAGTCAAAAGAGTGTCTTCTTAATAACCTTACTCTACTCATAGCTAAGGCTGGGCAATTAGAGAAAAAGTGTTCTACTGTTTCTTCCTCATCCCTCGTCTCTACAACTTCTGCAGTATTCATGCGAAAATACTCCCAACTTCCTAGAAGATTGTCTACTTAACAGCCAATGACCGGCCACGGGCTTCGAGTTGTTTTCTCTTGAGAAGTTAAGCAATTCTCCTGATCTTTTCTTATTTATTTGCTACCAGTTTGGCTTCGTTGTAGCACAAATATTTCCTTCTCTTTATGACCTATTTGCTTCCTGGCGAATATTATTTTTTATCCTTAATTTGCAAGTTGCCTTAGGAGTTCCAGTATTTGCTCTGTTTTCAAGCAGTGGAAGATTAGCACAATTTCTGGGTAGCTCATCCAGCTTGCAACTTCCTTCAATGTGTCTATGTCCTGGAACGTATATAAGACTTTATACCTAGACTTTAGAGCTGTCAGGTATTCCTGACCTGCTTTTGGTCTTAACATAACTGCCTCAATTGTTTTGAAGCCGCCTAATTGGCCGAGAAGATGTTAGAGTTTGGTGCCGCAATTCTCTACTATTTTGATAGTACAGTTTTCATGAGTATTTTTTCCTATGGTCCTCTGTGAAAGAGAAAGAAAAGAGGATACCTTAATACCAGTAATGAAATTTTGTCGATGTTTTAAAGACTGATTTGCCCTCACCTCGTAACCATGCTCATGGTAAGCTTAGACAATTACGAAGATAGTGAACAGGGGTCTGCTTCTCCATCACTTTTCCTCAACTGCGGCATGTGTTGTTGAGTGAAATTTTAAATATCGATGTATGCTCCTCTACCTTCTAGATTTCTTTGCGAACAGAGGTCGGTCTTGAGATGTCGCGTCGACCATACCCAAGTAGTTCTTTGGTCTACGTTATAGTCAGGTCATGCCTTCCCGTACAATGCACAGGTGTGTGGTCGTCTACTGGCAATGCTATAGTAGAGAGATTATAGTTCTGCCTTAATCCGGTTGAAGAGAGCTTCTAATTTTTCCGCTTCAGTCAAGCTTAAGGAGGTTCTTAGCCTAGAAAACTCATACTCCTTCTTATTATCCCTCATGTTTCTAGGGCCTAGAATCTATGCTGTAGTAATAGGGAGCCCTCGACTGAGCAACTTGAGTTCCTCTAAGCACTGCATTTCAAGTGCGGGAGGTAGGTTGATTGAGTTAAAGAAAATGTGCTCTAGTTTTAAATAATTTTATTGTTAGTTTGAAGTATATCCCTTCAATCCCTGAAAGCACTTATATTTCGAGTTTATAAGATAAAAAAATAAATAATTTTTAGAATAAAAGAAAAAAACATATTTTACCTATTCTGTTCAGTAAAAAGTATTTCACTTATGTGCATGCAAGTGTTTGGGCGTACAGGAAAGCTCAACATAATGTTAATTTTTCAACTTCACAAAGTCATTGAAAAATTGTACTTCAAACATTTTGTATTTAACGCTTGGGTGCTCATATTCAAGGCAACTGAAAAAAATTTATGTATATTTTCTTCTTTCCATTTACCCAGCTAATTGTTTCCTACTACAGCATGCTTTTAGGCATAAAAAAAGTACTATGACCTACAGTCAGTACACTCAGCAGCACACCTTTCTATCCTTCAGCGCTGGCCATATATTGGCTGTACCTTTTTGGCCTTTAACCTGCGACGTTGGCTAATTAAATATTTACGAATTGTTATGCACGAAACGTGAAAACATGCACGGCCAGCGTATTTTACAACTACATATGTAAGCTGTTTTGTGTGAGAAGAAATACAAATAAAATAAGCCCAAAAACATATGTACATAAAAAAGAGTAATAAAAATAAAATAAACACAATCAGGTGCTTCGTTAAGTTTTGGAACTCAGGCAACGACCACTTAAGTTTTTTTTTCAATGTTTTTTTATAGCATACATTCAGGAATTTTTGTTCGCATTCCCTTGACTTGCGAGCATTTTTTTGTTACCGCCTTTGTTTTTATTAATTTATGTAGGCAGTTACCGAGCTGAAGTGCGTTAACCTCTCAGGTGCCACCTTGCACTTTTTATTGCTGTGAAGAATTGTTAATTTACTGGAATTGTCCCAAAAATAAAAGTAGCAAAAAGTAAAAGTCGAAGTGAAAATAAAAAATTTTGTGTGGCCACATAACTGTGTTGACGTGCTTCTCTTAATAAAGCTACTGTTTTTATGGCCTATGTGAGCATGGGGTACTTTCGGGATGAGAAAGACCAGATGAGAGAAACCAGCTGAGAAAAGTTAGATAAGAAAGACCAATACGCAGCATTTTTTTGTGGGGCAAGAGTTAAGCGAATTAGTTACAGTGCCATTTAGGTTCGCGCGGCTAATCCAGAGTTCTTTTATGTCCATATCAAACCAATTGAACTGCCGGCTGGTGTGGACACTCTGCCTTTGCTTGGTATAGCCAGCAAAAGCAATACTGAGCGAATACCCTTCCAAAAATATTTCTAAGCGATTCCGTTCTCAAATTCTCACAAATCGCCTTTCAAATTATTCCTTCATAAGCCCTTGTCCTAATTCCTGAATTCTACAGCTGCATAAAATATCTGAATCTTTTCGCCAAAAGTCAGCAGCTGCCGTTCCCACTTGACTTTGCTCCAAAATAGCAAATACCTGTGAAAGGTTGGAGATTTGCCGCTCCTGTGGAGACAAAATGCGCGTTGTTGGAAGAGTTAGGAACATACGAAAGCAATTTTTGGTAAGAGGTGGTTTGAAGATTGGAAAAAGCGTTGGCTGCACAGTGTATTATATCTGAGGGAGACTACCTTGAAGGAGCTGAAATTGATATTCAAATGCACCGATTCACTTTTTGGGGTTTATATATGCTTTTTAAAGAATAAAACCCAAAATTAATTGTCTTGTAAAAATAAAAATACGTGAAATTACCTACAAAATTATCGGATGAGAGTCAGCAACAAACAAAAACCAAGACATGAAAAAAAATATTTAGAGCAGTAAAACATTTAGCTTTTTAAGCAGATTCGGGATGGAACATAAAAGGGGACAACAAATTCTTGAGTTGTTTAGTACAGATAAGCGTAAAAATAAACACAAACAGTAAAAATTAAAAGTAATAAAATTGCCGCGTTCAAGTACTTAAACTAAGCTCTCACAAAACTGTTGGTATGCTAGCATTTTTCTTTTTTTTTTCTTAATTATAGCAGCTGTGAAACGTGACAGCTTCCGTTTTTCGAACATATTTTTATATATTTGCATAAATATTTTTTTATTCGTTTTTTTTTTCTTTTAATTTATTTCTTTATTGCAATCTGTTTTTTTAAACATTAAGTGGTATTTTTACTTCAAACTTTTTAATGCATTTGAAAGCAAAATTATTTATAGAATACTCCCAGTGGTGTAACCGTTTACTAATTTTGTGATAAATAAAAATTTAGACAAATTTATTATCATACCTATGAGGTCCTTTGTAGAATTTCTCGTCAGTCTGGTGAAGGCTGTGGGATTTGCCATTATTTCTGTCACAAGGGAGTTTGAATGCGATTGAAGTTGTGCTTTGTGTAATGTGGCATATTTTCTTATTTCCTCAATTGTTGTGGGCACTTTGAGATCACGATGAATTTGCATAAATATACATTTTTATCCATTTATATCCATTTAATTGAAGGCGCATCAGCTCTTGCTGACTTTTCGGTCCCTTAAAAATATTTACGTAGTGACTTCAGCAACTTCTAATAAAGCAAAAAGAGTTAAGCTTATTTACGTACATATTCAATTTCGCAGCTGCTAAAAATGTACACCCGCAAAGCTGGCGAGCCAGTTAGGCGTTGAAGAACATTAACTGCTCAACATGGCGTATGATGAACATTTGAAGCAGATGAATACAATTCATTATTGAGCCCCGTTTATTGAAATTGCTCGATATTTTAAATTAAATAAATAAAACAATGGATTGCCATTGCGTCTAATTCAGCATTTCTGCCGTACTCCGCGGGATGTTTTTTTTTCAGAAGTCACCATAAACCCCCAAACGCATGCGGTACAACGAGCAATAATTTGAAAATAAATTCGGACAATTTCAATTCTTTGCTAATTCATGCAGTATTCCCGTGTTAAATGTTAAGATTAATTAAGTATGCTTGTAAATTTTGTGTATTTTTATTATATTTTTTTAGCTTTTTAATATGTCATTTCATTCATTTTCGACTTTGAAGTAGCCGAACTCCCTAAACAGCTGTCGCCTACAACTCGTATTATGAGATGTGATGTGGTTTAAATTATCAAAATTGTATTAGTTCTGAACCAGACACTTAAGGGGGTAGCCTGGTTCATGAGGTCTAAAAATTGCATCTCTTTGCGATTTTTTTTTAAGGAAAAAATTAATTTAGCACTGCAAAGTTTTTTCTATCTTTTAATGAACATTCAAAAAGTATAAAAAATTTTTGTACTGGTTAAAATAAGTTGAAAAAAATGTTTAACATAGAAATTAGTAGAGCGCTGCAACGCTGGCGTTTCCAACTGGCGTACAAGATACAGCTCGTAATTATTATCTAAAGCAAAAAATTCAAATGGATTTCTAATTATCATGATTTTTTATTCTAGATGAACTAAGAAAACTGAGAGAAATTCCAAAATTTCAACTTTTTGGAGGTTTTAAAGAAAAAAATGCCTTTCTATAAAAAAAAATTCACTTCAACTTGGTATAAAAATCTTGAAAAAATTTTTTTTATCTATTTTGTTAGTTCAAATAGAAGAGAATTTAAAACTGAAGGGAACAAGCTATGATTCATTTCAAAAGGTTCATTAGTTTTTTTTCATTCATGTACGCCAATTCAAAGAAATCATAAAAATGAAAAGTCGAGAAAAGAAGATAAAGTTTGTACTATAGCTGTCCGGGCACAGCGTAACTACCTAACGCTCGCCTACCTTTGGCTTTGTATCTACGGAAATATTGAGAATTAGGCTCTGTAACTTTGTGTGAATATTCTGAATATATTAGGAATCGCTTAAAATGAAAAAAGAAATTGATTTTTTTGACCTTATAAACCAGGCTCCCCCCTTAATTCAGATATTCACCTGTAGAGTCACTATCTATCACGCGTACAAACACAATCAAACCTTTTTCTAAAACAAAATTTCACACATGTCTGCCTCATATTTATTGCCATGTCAGTAGCTGTATAAATAAATAAATAAATAATAATAACAAAACGTTAGTTGCCTTAAATGTCTATGAGTCAAGTCAAACGTAGAAACTAAGGAAAAACAAGAATGAAGTCGTTAGTAGAATTTCTGCTTGCCAGCCAAATCAATGAACGAATTGTAAATAAAAGCTTAATATATTCTAATGCTTGATTGATTTTTAATTACCATTTGTTTAGATGTTGATTGTGCATATGCACACATAAGCACACACACGTCTTACCTCTATTGTTTGGTTAACAGGTAGAAACACAAATACTTCGCCTGTGTGCGGCAATGAATTTTCAAGACACAATTTGACTTGCTGGTGTGAACCATTGAAGTATTCAATGAGTGTGAAAACTTTTATTGATATCAAAAATGTTTATTTTCTGGCAGTAATACCTCTTTTGCGTTCACAAATGTTCTTTTAAAAACAAAATAATTAAATAAAGTATGTTTTTCAATAAAGCAAGAACAAATAATAATTTAATTTAATTTCTCAAAGTCTTCTGATTTAGGCAATTCAAAATAAAGGAATTAGGCTGAATAATTATTTTCAGGTGAATTCCAATTAAATTTTGTGGTGATAAGCTCGAATAAACTATTAAATTTTTTGATTCTTTGAAAGCGTGATTATTTTGCTATATTGTTCAACTACATTTAGTCTATTCTATTAAAAAATATGTAAGACAATGCCACTTTTTCATTTGTGTCATTGACGGATGCTCAAAATAGATCTATCGCTTGCAGTGATGAATTTGAGGATGCAAATAGTCGCACATCTAATACACAGAGGCACGGAAGTTTGTCATTGCATGCAAAGCGCACACCTTCATTATGTATATAATTGGCGCGTACATCCCCTCTGGGTGTTTGGCTGAGCTCCTCTTCCTATTTGTGGCGTGCGTCTTGATGTTGTTCCACAAATGTAGATCCCTCACAGTTTCAAGCCGACTCCAAACGGCAGATATTTTTTATGAGTAGCTTTTTTATGACAGAAATACACTCGGAGGTTTTGCCATTACCTGCCGCGGTTTGGCATTGCCTGCCACACCTCCATTAAAAAAAATCTTTTTGTTCTTTAATATCCTTAGCCTGGCAGATGGAGCTCTACAGTTTGAACCATTTATTCCAACAAAAAATTAAAGTTACTACTTTCAGACATTGAGTATTAATCCTGTTTAAAAAATGGTTCTAGTATCAAATGCTTTGACAAAATTCTTCCAAATTTTGATGCATCTGGTGATATTCACTCAACCAACGTCTCTTGAAAACTTTCACTAGTTTTGCGTGGTCAATGCGATCAACGCTGCCGAGTGGGCATGTGCGCGACTATCATTTGGTTGGCTCAGGTTCGTTACAAAATAAGGGGATAAAATATTAAGTGATAGAAAAAGTTCTTATTTTAAGAGGGCGCGAAAATTGCATATACAAAAGAAACAAAAAAAGGAAAAATGAACACAAAACTAAATCCAGAAATAAACGAGATTAATCATAACTAGCAAAGCGTCAAAAAGTGTATAATTGCAAAAATGTGATTTTAATATTTCAATAAAGTGAAGCCGTTGAAGTAATATAACATTTTTATTAGATAAAAAAAAGTTGTGCTTCACAAAAATTAACTCAAATTACAATATCTTCTTCAGCCGAAAAATTTTAATTTCATATTTTTGGCAGCCACATTTTTGGTAATGTTTTAACTTATAAAAAATGAAAAGAAGAAAATAATTCTCTGAATTTGTCTTAAAATTTTAGTTTATTTGTTTTCCGCGAATACAATTTTGTCACTTATTGTTTACAAATTTTTCCATTCTTTCACAAACTTTAAAGCACAAAATGCTTCTCCTCTTTCGTCCAGACACAACTTCTTCTTGTTTAAGGGTATTTGCCTGCCTCTTTGCCACGCTTTCAACAATTTTATGCTTCAAGCTTCTAGACAAGTTTCCATATTCCATCCCTCAGTCATCTAAGGAGCCAAAAGACACTTGCCAAAGTTCTTCATGAATGGTTTTTTGTTTTGTTAGTTTCCGTGGTATGATGAGATAGTAAAGAGTTTTCCAATAACAGGTGTTATGAATGAGTGGATTGCGCTATTGAGAGCTGATTAACGATTTTTTATGGCCAAAATTGGATGGTATTGATCTGGACAACGTTTATTTTCAACAACACGGCGCTTCGTGCCACACAAGCAACGAAACAATTGATCTTTTACGGGAAAAGTTTCCGGATCGTGTTATCTCTCATGGGATCACCTCTTCACAATTGGCCACCCAGATCTTGTGACTTTTTGAAGTAAAACTTCTTAGGCGTCGATGGATGAGCGAGAATGGAGACTAAAATTTCAAAGCCATGCATCGTTTTGGGCATTTTCGTTCCGCGAGAGAGAAAAAAGATGTAACGTAGAGGAAAAGGAGAGAGAGAGCTATACCTTATATATATCTTACATACACTTTTGGGATATTTGTGCGTTTTTTTTTTTAATTTTGTCTATTTGTATTCTCTGCAAATGCTGTGAATTTATTTACATATATATATTCTTGCTCTCTTTCTATCTCGTTCTCTCTCGGGTCTCTCCCTATATCTCTCTCTCTCTCATTCTCTCTCGGGTCTCTTCCTCTCTCTCTATCTCATTCTCTCTCTGGTCGCTCCCTCTTTCTTTGTCTGCCTTGAAAGTTTCACTTCTTTTATGTGTATTACGCTAAACGCACTTTTTCTTTCATAACTATAAACCTCTTACAATATGAATTCAATGCAAAATTGGCTGAACTTTTTCTTATTTCACATGTGCACTTATTTTTATTTCTGATTATAAAAATTTAATTTTTGCTATTACAATTTATTTCATTATTTATTGTTTATGTTTTTTTACTTTTGTCGGTAATTCTCCAAAACGCTGTTTTTTATAAATTTTAGCGCTCCTACCCCTCCTATGCCGCACACTTGAGATCTTTTTACTAGCACTATAAAATATTTATGATCAACAATTTGACTGCGAAGATAATTTTCGAGGCACCTTTTGATCCATTTCCACCTTAACATCAGGGGTTTTTTTTATTCGATATTTTTTTCTTATTTTTTTTTTTCTTTGGGACCACGTGAAAGAGAAGGTCTACGCCTACAGCCTAGGGTCGATTCAAGACCTCAAAGATGGAATTCGTGAGGCTGTCGAGGACATAGGGCAGCCACTTTGAAATTCGGTTATGGAAAATTTCATGAAAAGGATATTGTCCTGTAAGCGTGGTCGTAGTGGTCATTTGCCTGATGTTATTTTTCACTTTAAATGGCATACCTCCGTCTTTATAATGAAATACACATCCGATCATTTATTTAAAAAAATAGCATTTTTCTTTGAATATCAAAATATCACCTCTTATTGGAAAACCCTTTATAAAGAGTCACAGGAAAAGTCTACTTATGGATATTTGAGGGCATTCTTGATTTATTTGGTTATATGATTTCAGTAGCTAAGAAGACACACTAGTTTTAAACATTGGTTTTTATTGATTTCTTCATATGGGATATGAAAAACTTTGTGAAAAATTATAAATTCAAAATTTTATGAAGGAACCATTTTTAAATGCTATGGCTTAGCTTAAATATTTTTGAATATTGAAAATCATCGTCTTTTTGAACTAACATTAATAATAATGAACGTAGAACAAAAAAAAAAAAAATTTCTTAAATAATGCATAAAAATACGATGTCTCGAAAATGGCGAAGTTTCGGATATCAGCTCTTATAACCAAAATAATCATAAAGGAAAGGATCCAAATAATAATGTCCTTAACTAACTAGGACGATTTTCTCGGTAATCCTACACACAACTAATATACGCGTTTACATATTGCATGTTGATCGAAGGCATTGAAACCGACTTTGGTTTGAAAGGCTTGCAAAGTGAAAGTGCAGCGTCAGAATTCACAGCAGTTTACTTGACTTGAGCTTATACTCGTTTAAGACTAAAGTCAGCGGTCCATCAACACATCTTTATGTTACTCAATAGTTGCACTACGCAACACTAACTCATACCACCTTTCTAGTCTGACTACCTTCTTTTACTACTTTTAAGCCTTTTATTATAAACAATAATCTATGCATCGTTTTTGTTCCCTTTTTCCCTGCATCAAAGATATAAAATATTTAATAACTTGTAAGTTAAAACAAAATTAATTTCAATACTAAGGAAAAGTTACTCGACATCAGATAATATACGTATTTGAGAGCTCGTCTAGAGACATTGTACGACACATCATTACTATACTAATACTATTGTTTATTGTGGTACTTAATAATATTAGTTGAAAATAAATAAACAAATATAAAAAAAAAAAGAAAAAAAATTGGGATATATTATTTCACAAGGTAGTCAGTTTACCCTGTCATGATGTTGTTTGAGCAAGTAACTAAAATAGTAAAAAAACTATATACGTACTATGCCAAAGTTATGCCACATCGAAGTCCGGCAGTTATATAAACTGATTTTAAATGTAACTGCTGCCAATGAAGATCTACAGCTTTTACTTCAATATGTATTTTTGACCCATTTTTTGACTATTTGAGAGAGTAATTGGAGGGCTAAAATATTTGACTGAAATTTTTAGTAGAAAATTAGGTCATCGGAAACAAAAAAACTCCAACGAAAGAAGGAAGAAGGTAAATGGAGAGTGGTGACGGTGTGAGACTGCATGAAGCCGGCCGTGTTTAGCTGCAAATATTTGGAAGTGGCTTATTTTAAGCCCTAAACTCGCTATCTCGCTGTATTATTAATTTCTAAATACATATTAATATTAGTAAATTCCATAAATTTTTTTGCGAGTACGTAATTTAAAGATAATAAATTTTCAACGATTTACGACGCTGATTAATAATAATTAAAAAACAATAAAAAATAGCTACACAAATATTTTGTTAAAATTAATAGATTGGCTTAAAAAAGTGTTGTTTTTTGTAATTTTTAATAGCGGGTGTTTTTTAAAAGCTTGAGATCTTAAAATGATAATAAAAAACCGAAATATTTCTTAAATTATTTTTTTATTAAAATCTGTTAGATAATTTCATAGAATTTATTTTATGAATCCTCTAAATCTTGAAATCAAGCGGAAGATAATTTTTGCCAGCTACTACTTTGGGCAAATTGCGCAGTTGTGTAGTAAAGCCCTCTCGCGATGAACGAAATCAACACTCTATGAGACGCTCATCATCCTGCTGCTTTCCTTTGGCGCTGAAGCCTGGACAGTGAAGAAATCAGAGGTAGTCTTGGAGTCTAGTTGGAGTTTTTGACAGGAAAGTACTTCGGAAGACTTTTGCTTCTGCTGTGTAAAGTGCTATATTCGCTTTCTTTATTCTGTACTCTACGTTGGACTTCCAGCTGAGTTTGGGTTCTAGGATAACACCTAGGTATTATGTCTGTTGGGTTAGGATGAGACTAACGCCGTTTAGTTTTGGGAGATTAAAGTTTGGTATCTTGGTTTCTCAGTGCACTATGTTGTCCGCGTACGCCACTACTTTAATTCCCTTTTGGTTGAATTTCGTAAGGATATTGTTGACAACTAGTAACTACAGCAGAAGGGATAAGATTCCTCCCTGAGGGGTTCCCCTGTTGACAGAGCGTTGGGGCTATGAGTTACATGGCTCATTTTTTCAGTGTAATTTTTTAATGTTTTTTTTTCAGTAAATCTGAATGATAAATTTAAATATGCTAAATCAGTAAAAATGCGATGTAAACAAAGACCATTTGGCGTTAGCTCTTTCGCGAGCTGTATTTTATAGACACGTAAGCCAAGATCCTTAGGAAAAATTGTGCGCGTAGTCGAAACGTAAAGGCCAACAAGTTATGACGACGAATCGACTTTCAGCAACTTTTTCGACACTTCGCTCTATGAGCTACGCGAAGAGATTTTTGATGTGAAACATCTATAGGCTCACTTGTAAACCGAATCGTTGGCGTGGCGTTTGCTATGTAGATAATAAGAATTCGATTACAGAGAATTCATGGGAAACTGGAAGGCTGGCTAGAGTGGACACCTTCATTTTTGTATTAAATTTTTTTTTATTTTATTTAACAATTTTCAAATACAAAACTGGATGTTAAATTTTGTGCCACCTGAAAATTCAAAAAATTTCATCACTCAAAGTCATTTTTTTATTTAATTTTCTTTTAATTTTATGTAATAGTTTTCAAATACAAAACTGGATGATTAATTTTGCGCCACCTGAAAATCCCAAAAATTTCAGTACTCAAAGTCATTTTTTTATTTAATTTTTTTTAAATTTTATTTAATAATTTTCAAATACAAAACTGTATGATTAATTTTGCGCCACCTGAAAATTCAAAAAATTTCAGCACTCAAAGTCATTTTTTATTTAATTTTTTTTTTAATTTTATTTAATAATTTTCAAATACAAAACTGGATGATTAATTTTGCGTCACCTGAAAGTTCAAAAAATTTCAGCACTCAAAGCGCACTTCAAAAAGAATTTCAATTGCAAATCAACAACAATCCAAGAGAATCTACTCCCAAATATGGAACGACAATAGATGCTGTATTTGTGAGATATCTTGATAATATTTCATACAATACTTTTGTAACGTACTTTAGTTATCATCGACCCATCGTCACAGTAGTACCGGCAGAGGAAACATCGAATATAACTATTACTGGCGTCACAGATGAAAATATTTAAATTGTGGCTTGATATTAATATCAAATTTTGATATCACATGTAAATAAATGTTTATTAAATAAAGTTACCATTTCCTGTAAGAAATTCGTAATACTTCATTTTTTCATTAGGCTACATTTAATTCCTGTAATATTATTATCTTTTATGCATATTACTTGTACACACACGATGTTCGACATCTGCCAGGCGTACCATGACGGCTCACATTGTTTTTTTTTTTTTCAAAGTAAGTCTCGACAGTTTGGAAGCGTTGGTTTGGTGTTAAATGATTCATGCTGATTTGTCAAATCTTACTGCACAAAAATGTGACTACAGTTTGCAATTATTAGCTGTCAACACATAGTTATTGCTATCGAAGTTTTAGCTAAAAACAGGAACACCCGATACTATCTAGACAACGAAAATATGCCACTAAAATTTACATTGCATTAGCGTATACTTTTTTTAAGCCATGATGAAGGGAAACTTTTTAATACACCCGCTGACCTTCGCTAACCAGCTCACCTACGTCAAAGACACACATACACACGCGCACACACACAAAATTTCATATATCTCGCGTAGACGTAATCCAATCGATAGTCCATTAGAGCTGAAATTTATCGCCGTCGCATTGTTTTACCCGCGCATGCACATATTTTCACACATTCACACACTCATACATTCATACATACTTACGCAGGTACATAGTGTTTCGTGCAGCTTCAATGCTTTCATTACTTTTACCTAATTTATAATGCCATGTTGCATTTGAAATGCGACTAATTAATTTTATCAGCCATTAATTGCATAATTTATTTCAACTTAATATATAAACCTGATGATGCAACAGATTTAATGCGCCACCCGTTACATCCGTTTCATTTGTGGCGCCCAGTGCATCAAAACAAGTTTGGCTGCGCTTGACAATTAATATTAAAAACAGATGATAACAGTAAACCGGATGCAGGAAGGCAGATGTGTGGCAAATACGTGCGCTGCCGAAAAAAAAATTTAATTATTTATAAATAAAATGCAAATTATTTATGAAATTACGCACAGCTAATAAAAAAAAAACCATAAAAAAAACCTAAAATATTTGCCGGGATTTGTTGCGCGTAATTTAAATTATAATCAAATGATAGCTACACGCATGCACACATAGACGCACACAAACACAAAATTAAACACGTTTTGTAGTTTCTATGTTTTTTTTTTTCTTTTAAATTTGTCTGCTTAATTTCCATTTGCATTCGTGATTATCCGTGGCATACTGACAGGCGCGTTGCATAGTTTATTTATTGATAACAATTAATATGAATTACAAACAATTTAATAGCATTACCACATATATTTGCGTGCACGAATACCTAGTTTTTGTTATTTCTATTTATAATTAATTAATATGGCATTGTTTCGTTTTTTTCCTCAAGTTTGTTTTGTTGAGGTTCATTTTGTTGAGGCTCGTTTTGTTGAATCTTTCATTATTAGCTGAGCTGCGTTAATTAAAAGGCGGATGTTAGCGGTAAAGCACTAGAATTTAAATACTGTTTACATTATTTAGTGACTTAAGCATATCTATGTGTGTATGTATGTGCAGGAATGCCTCTGATCTAACCCATGCTTATTTACATATGCGTCTGTGTGTACGCTGTTGACACTGCATAAATAAACATTTAATTAAATTTAAGATTTATTTTTCATGCGAAAAAATTCCGACGCTGCTCTTTATCAATATCAACATATGCTCTTTATCAGCAGCATCCAATGCATTTGTTTCGCTATTTAAATAATTGCTCAATTGAGCCTGGGGTAGTGAGCAACAGTAAGGCACTCGCTTGGTAATATTTTGTGTTGGTAATTTTTTTTTTTAATTTATATACAACCCGCGACAAAATTTGGTAGCACATCAATATTTTTACCTGTTTTGAGTAATTTTATTTTTTATTATGTCATATTCATTCTTCTTCTGCTTTATTTGCCAACCCGATATCGAATACAGGCGATCACACAATTTTATATTGCACTATAAACACTTAAGGGTTAAGTGTAATTAGAATTTTCAAAAAAATTACCTTTTTGAGCATTTTTTTAAAGCATAATATCGTAGAAATATTGTGTGAAAATTTGAGGTAAATCTGACAAACACTTTTTCTGTTTTTCAACAATTAACAAAGGGCGCTTGGGCGCTTCGGAATCGATAGCAAAACTTTAAATGCGTTTTTCTCAAAACTATGATTTTTAATCTGGTGATCACTGCAACCTAAAAACCGCTTTTTAGATTTGGCAGATAAAATGTATACTGCTTTTGAAAAACATAAAAAACTCGTGCCAGACGAAGAATTTTTTTTTTCAAAAATTTTGTTTTTTTTTAACAATTTATTGTCGGTTTTTTTTCTCGAAAGTCTGAAAAATATTTCCTGAGGCCGCCATATGGTCAATTTTGAAAAAATGAGCTTCAATCAGGCACAAGATTACTTAATAATAAACCTAATTTCTATTGTCCGATTGATTTGAGATGAATCTCCAAGGACTTGTGATGATCACCGCAAGGGACTCCTGCAGAAACGAGCTTTCCACAAACAATGATAACTTTTACAATTATTAATTTCTGTTTTTTGAAATTTTGCTCAAGTCAAGTCAAAACATGATGATTTAATGCTATGTTTTTATGTTTGTAAAATAAAGCAATTGACTAGCAAAAACAAAAGTGATTCAAAAACATAATTTTTTCGGGCCTCTGACTACCCCTACCCTAACGCCATTCGGCTGGCCGTTGGATACCAAGGAACTGAAAAAACTTAAGGGGTTATATACACTTGTAAGGCTGAAAAAACACGTTTTTTTGAGAATTTTTTACAAAGAATGATTTATTGAACAAATACAGTTTTTAATTATTCAAATAATGTCTACTTAAAAGTTAATTATAGCACGTAAAGTTAGTGAAAATATTGAAGGGCACAGCTCCTGCAGAAAATCTTCTAAGCGTCCTCCAAAAAAAATCGTTTGGCGGTGGACAAAATATCTCCGGTTTAGATTATCTGAAGTCGAAAAACCAATTAGATTCTTTTTATGGATAGATAAAGTTAGGTATTTGTCGAAGGAATAGTCAAAATTTTAATTTTTGATGAAATGGCGGCTATAGGAAAGAAAAACGAATTTTCTACAAAAATTTTCGCGAAAAATTGTATAAAAAATGGGAAAAATTCATCAGAATTATTATTCCTTCGATTAATGCCTGGAGAATATATCTGAGAAGGTTGTCTTAAAATTTCAAGACGTTCGGTTCAGCCGTTTTTGAGAAATCGTGTCCACCGACTTCGCAAACATGGTTTTGGGAAAAACGCGTTTAAAGTTTGAAAAGCACTTTACATAGGGTAAAAATTCTGTGAAACGCCTTTTCAAGTTTGCGTGTAACTTCGAAAATATTCACCGGAACCATATTAAATTTTCTGTGTGCATTCTTATATACATATATATATATATTATATATATATATACATTAAGAAAAAAGAAAAAGTAAAACCAAAATCAATTTTTTGAAAATTCTAACTGTATATAACCCCTTAAAAACTTGAGAAATAAATATTCCAAAAAGTTTAACTTTTCACTCTCCATCACTCATAAATATAAATATTTCCTCTTTTCTAGAGAACTTTTATCTTTGGATAGGAATTTAAAGCGAAACTACATTCTTTAGTTTGAAACTGACATAAAATTAAATCCTAGTTCCTTCTGGCGATATGTTAAATCCAGGAGATCATAGGTAGGTAGGGCAGCTGTCACAACGACACATTTAGACCTTTCGTAGGTCCATTGTGATACCACTGGAGCTTATCCTTACCCTATGGGTTCCTTTTCAAACCATCCGGTAGCTTTAATAAACGAGTAAAGCTCCGGTACTTTTAAATGCGCTATGTCCGCTATATCAGTTAAAAATGCCGTATCAAGAGTGCATAGCCTCCTTTAGTGTGTACTATAACGAAACCCAAGCGTATTCTTTTGTAGATGCAGCTAATATTTGTGAACTTGAACATGAATTCTTCATTCAATATTGGATCGTTAAGCTTAATGCTTCCTGATGTTGCAGATGGAGTTCGGTAACTCAAAACGTCAACAAAATCTAATGTAGATGGGCTATCGTCTGTCCACTTGAACGGGGAGCGTTCGTTGATGCCTGGATAGTAACAACAAATTAATCCAGTATTCAAAAGTGCCAAATAAAAAACAGCTCAAATTAACACTGTGTACACAGCCTTCTCAAAAGCATTTGATAGGGCTAATCACATGGTTTTAACTTCCAAATTGCGGGCTATAGGATTTCATTCCACTATTTTAAAATGGATAAAGTCCTATCTATTTTCTCGGAAATGTATTTCTAATGTTGATTGTGGATCATCTATTTTTTTATTGCATCCTCTGGTTTACTCCAGGGAAGTATACTGGATCCCCCACTTTTTATTATTTTTGTTAATGACGTACTTGGTTGTTTTCGACGTTTTTGTTCGGACTTTGTTGAACCATACAGTCCTGAAGCTGTTATATTTCTCTATGATGCCTTCGAAGCTGAAATATGCCATCTTTATTGGTGATACCTCATTATGCTTGTCATATTAGTATGCTTGAACGTGTGCAGAAAATATTTCCTTTATGCTTTGCGGTTTTTGAATTTCACTATATCTGTAATCACAGCATTTCTTTGAACAAATCATTTTTGGGTAGGCAATGAAAGAAGATTTAAACTAAACCGGGGATATTCTCCGGTATTGTAAATATAGTTGAATATTACTTCAAGAATTTCTACGTTGTCATCATCAGTAAGCTTTGATATTTCAGACGGCAGTTCCTCGGATCCTCTTGCTTTGTTAAGGGGCTGGAATGAGCTGGAAAAAACTACTTTTAGAAGGGATAACAAAAGAAATAAGTATAAACAAATTTTATACTTACTATTACTCAAACAGTATAAAAAAATTGTTTTAATTTTTTTTTTTACATAAATTAGTATATAAAAAATCACGAGCCCCAAAGCGCAATGAAAAAAAAAAGTTGCTCCACGGTCTGCATCATTTGAACTTGAAATGTGGATGGATCGGTAAAAAATAAGAACAATTATTGTAAAATATAGTTGTAGTTATAGTCTGTCGTGGTGGATATTTGAATTTCGAAAATAATAATTTATAAAAAACCGATTTTTTGAAAGTTTGGACGTATGTAACCCCTTAATTTTGGAAATTTTTACGGTATTTCATCATTCATTCACATTCATTATAGTAATTATTTTTATTATTTTCTGGTATAAAACTCATTGTCTAACAAACGCCATATAAAAGCAATTTTTTAAATTGTATCCCAAAAATTATAAAAATTTTGCAAACCTTTCATACCAACTCTACGGTTTTTAGTTCTAGCAATATTTCGTATATGCAGCTTTACAGCTTTTTTAATTTTAGTATAAAAAGTACAAGTCTTAAGTTGCCAAAAACTCCTGTAGATTTTGTATGGTTTTTGGCAAAATAAGTGGTATGGCAAATAAAGTGTGACAAAAGTCACTTAAAGCATTGGAAAAAGGAATATTTCCAAACTCTATGAAACTTTTGACAAACTCTATCTAATGATATAAGTCTACATCTCATACAGATGGGGTGAAGGTTCCGCCTTTATTAACCTTCCTATACCCGCGTTAATTTTTGTAACACATATACCCGCGCACGGTCTCACAGACCGAAAGTTCAAACTACATAAAATATTAGTTTTTTCAAACAAAACTAAAAACAAATTATTATTTTTCCATCCCGTAGATGTAATAAAAAAATAAAACTACGCATTAAATTTGTATTCACTTATTTTATTGATAGCCATCAAAATCGATAATTTTTTCTTAAGTACTACAAAAACAAAACAATAACATATTTTTTTATTCACATAAATAAAAATAAGTTATTATAACTTAAAAACACTTCTTGGACAATACATAAATTATAAATTATATTAGTTTTTAGTCTTGAAATAAAAAATCATGGCATATCGCAATTCATGTAAAAATCTGCCTTAAAAAGAAAACTCACGCTTTTAAAGTCAAATCTTAGACAACGCATTAATAAATAAAATCGATTCCAGCTCATAGTTAATCGAAATATCTCCGAAGAGGAACCATCTGTTTTGAATAAATCTTTAGCGTTGAAGCGACTACTTCTCCTAACTCCAGCAAAGATTAAAATGCCTAAAAGGGCTTCGATTTCTATGTTGCCTGTATAGGTACAGTCGCTTTCTCTTGAAAAATTAGGTTTTATGAGATCAATATGTTCATTAGTATACTTTACAATACGATTTTTCACAACTTCAGTAAAAAATAATCTCCAAACCTCGCCTATTTCCTTCAAGTTTTTTGCTGCTTTTCTAGGCCCTGGCAGTTGAGTGACTATATTTCTAGCGAGACGTCTTACACGATTTGACGGAGCATCATTATTCCACCTAGTGTGTCCATCTTTACCAAGATAAAATTCTCTATCATCTATCTCATCTGCTTGCTCGGTATCATAACTTTCTACATCTCCTGCAACAAAGTCTTCAACGTCGCTGTCATTTTCATCCTCATAATCAGAAGTCGAATTTTTTTCTCCAAAAGTAGTCTGATTTGCTCTTCATTCATTATAATATTAAAAAGTACCTACAAAATAGTAAAACGTAAAAAAATAAGAAAGAAACAAAAAACAAAATAACTGCTTTAACTTCCCAAAAACTTACACATATACCCGCGTCGGTCTCACAGACCAATTTTTATAAAATTCACCAACACGCCTGTCTAGTGCAAACGCCAAATCAACACTAATATAGAGCTTGCAAGAAAACCGGAAGCTAGCAGTAAATTCAACTTTGTAGAGTTTCTGGAAAAACAAAAATTTACGTAAAATCATTTTCTCGGTCTCACAGACCAACGCGCGGGTATAGGAAGGTTAAACAATTTTTGGAAACTCTGGAGACCCTTTCAATTCATATCTCAAAGATGTAGCACTCTGGCATAAATTCAATATAAAATTTGTAGTGACACTTTATGGAAGAAGGGGCAAATAGAGCTTAAAGCTGCAATACTGAAATAATGACGAGAAACTACTGGGCATCTAGTACTCCATGATAAGACGATGTAAGATATAAGACGAAAAAGGGTCTTTTAAAAATGACTGATCAAATTTTTCTCTCAAAAATGTACTAGCCTTAATATACACTCTGTCAAAAAAGTACGGGGAATTGTTCAATAAAACGCAAAATAGCTGTTTAATCATCAAAATTTATTTTGTCACCTGCATAATAGGGCCCATTCGAAGCAATACACATATGCCAACGATTAGTCCAGTCATCAAAGCAATTTTTAAACGCGTTTGAAGCGATCTTCTTCCGCTTCTTCAGTTCCTTCAGCGAACTCTCCTTAATGGCCTCTATCGACTCAAAGCGGCATTTAAGTTTTGGGAAAAGGAAAAAGTCACAGTGGGCTAAATACGGTGAATACGATATTTCTCCAGTTCTTAGTCGAAAAAGCGTTGACAATATGAGCCTTGTGAGACGGTGCTTTGTCATCGTGCAAGTTCCATCAATTTTCTTTCCACAAATTGGGCCGTTTCCTACGCACATTCTCTCTCAAACGTCGCAGAACTTCCAAATGATATTTTTTATTTACAGTAGAACCATTTAGAATAAATTCCGAGATTCTGAGTGCACAACACTATAATAATCAGAGAAAACGAGTAACATGACTTTCACTTTTGACCGACTTTGACGTGGTTTTTTAGGTCTCGGCTCAAGTGGATAGCGCCATTCAAGCGCCTGTTGACTGGTTTGCATGTCAAACTCATATGCCCACGGCTCGTCATGTGTTATGATAATATATAAATGTTGGGTCGAATTCACTTGCTCAAGCATGTCTTTAGCCACCTTCTTCCGATGCATTGTTTGTAAGAAATTCAACTCTCTTGGAACGTGTTCATCAGCCACACGTCTAATGCCCAATTGATGGTGTAAAATGTTGCGAATTGATTGGTGAGACACGCTTAGGTCATGAACTACCTCCCTTAAAATTAAATGATGGTTTTCCAGCACCATTTTCTTGACTTTGTCGACGTTTCATCTTTTGAAGACGTTGATGGGCGACCAGATTGGGGAAAATCTTCCACTCGTAGACCCATGTTTTTGACAAAGCACCCTCACTATACACTTGCAACATTTTCAACGATTCGGCATACGAAATCCCGTTCAAAACCCAAAATTTAAGACAAATTCTTTGTTCGATATTTTTATCCATAGTGAAAATCTCAGAGCATACCTGCGGTTGACTGATATAATTAAATGCCAAAAACAAGCTAATTGACAGATCAGACTCAAACTCTGCGACAACATAGAGGACAGTTGTACCAACATCATTGCTTCCCTATAATTAGATGCTGAAACATGAAATTTTATTAACTTTCAAAATATTGCCTGCAAGGAACCTTCGCATTTTCACCAGGCCCATATAATTTTTTTTTTATTTGGTTTAACGCAACATATCTTTTCAATAGCACATTACAATTACAATCATATTTTTATTATATGAGATATTCGAGCTTAAAGCCGTGTATCGGCAATTTGTTATAGAATTATGCTTTAGATCCCACCCTTACATACCCAGTATCTTTAATACATAAATCCATTATTTTTCTTTTTACAGGAACAACGATCGTCTAAGGCGCTTAGAAAAACAAAATAATTGCCAAGAATAGTAATGGCCAATAACTGCGAAGCATAGCTTAACGGTCTTGTTATACACCCACACATACGCAGATACAACTTTCTGCACCTTGTACAGCCATACCTTCCTTAAATTGTGTGGGCATAAAAAAATCCCATAAAAATTATGACTCGAACACAATGAGCAGCCAACAGCAACAAGCAAGGTGAAGAAAGCAATAAAACGCCAAATTGTTCTTTTTGCGAATTTGAAAGCAACAAAAAAGTATACCATATATTGTGGTAGCTGTTAATTGAAGTGCAAATACTTTAACATTGCAGTTTGGCGAATTTTACTGTACTGTTTTGCTGTGGATCGCAAACTAGTGGGAAAATAAATGGCAGCGCTAAAAATAGGACGAACAAAATTAAATTTGGTGAACATCGAATGTATTGAGACGAAATTTTGTGGAAAACTATAAAATTGATTTGCATACGAATGAAGTATACTTTAGTTAAACTTGTGGAAAAGAAGTCTTGGTAAATCTTAAAAAGTGAAAATTTTAAGTTAGTCAAAGAGCGCGAAAGAGAAAAAATTAGAAGGCATAAAACAATTATTGAAAAATAGTGAGAAGCATCTCAATAAAAAGTGAAAATATTTTCTGAAATTACATAAAAATATAAAGTTATGAAAATCAGAAAAGAGTGAGTTATTAAAAAAAAAATAAATAAAAAAAAAAATAATAATAATACAAATTGTGCAAGTAAATTGTGAAACAGTTTGAGATCTCAGCGCTTAATCGGTGTACTAAATTTTTTACTTTTCGCATTTCACATATCAATGTGGGCATTTGACACCCTGTACGGCGTTACACATGCGCATTTGCAACGTTATGGAGGCGTGTTTGGTGGCTAATCATTTAATGTGAGTACCTTTTTATTTATGTAAATGTGTCTTTATTGCATAAGCATATAAGTAAAATTTTGTCACAATCAATAGGGTGAGTCGAACAAAATTTTGACAAATTAGTAATAAAAATGTTCACGAAGAAAAATTATGTGTTGAACCAACGTAAAAATTTAAAAATAATAATTTTTGTCAAACTTTGGGTATTTTTATAAAAAAAAACATTTGTTGAAATGTTTTGATGATTATTATATGTAAATTTAATAATTTTTTTTATGCAGGTCACAAATTGTTAGCGGCGCACGCATGCAAGATAGGAATTGCAATCAATGATAGCTGCAGATTTTGCAATGAATTATAAGAGAGGGGAAACTCTAGAACCCCTTATATATATTATTGTCCTGCATTAGCTAGAACCCGAATGAAATGCTTAAGAGCTGTACAATATGAGAGGTTAGAATGTCTCTCGAGGTTAGAGCTTGAGAGCTTACTTAGATGCGCAAAAGACGCAGGCTGATTACAAGAAGCCTACTCCAAGGAAACGTAAGGGTCAAGCTCCATCTGGTAGCACTAAGGGCCAATAGGTCTATATGATGGCTTTCAGCCAGCCAGGTCAATCTAACCTAGCCTCAACTGAAACACGAAAATAATCATATTTTTCACATCATTTCTCTATAGAAATCATTTCTCTATAGATGTTTAAATTATAAATTGTTTTCACTCAGTGGTCAAAGGGGTACATTTAGTTTCACAAGTTCATCCCAACTTAACCTCAAATTTTCCAGATCTCTGATCTGAAGCTTCTAGAGAAACTATGCACGTTCTGGAAAGAGTGGCTTCTCAGAAATCTGACTTAAAGTTCCGTGATTCATCTTATAAAGAGCAACATTTTAGTAAACATTTCTAAATTTTTCTAGTCGTTGTCTTTCGAAATCTGCATTACGGCTGATGGTTTTTCTGTTTTTCTTTCAATTTCTCGTTTAAATTTACTAATATACAGCCCACGAAAAAATCTTCAGAAACATAACAGGTTTAATTACACTTCCTTCGTTTTTTTAATTTTTATAAATTGTTTTTAAGAATGTAGTTCTTTCTACAACAAATACTATATAAATCAAAGCTTCAAACTGCGACACATTTTTATTAAAATTTCAAACTAAACTAAAAAAAAATTCTATAACAAAAATCATATAAATCAGAGTTTGTAACTTGGACACATTTTTTTCAAAATTTCCGCATTTTTAGTCAAAATTTTTAGAAAGATATTTGGTATGCAATTTTGTAGCCCATTCAATTTTTTTTTGTAAAAGGTTTAAGGGGTTACATGGGTTTCGTCGGGTAAAAAAAGGCCTATTTTCAATACTTTTTTTTCTATGTAAAAAATTATTTATTTAATTCAAACTTTTTTCTGTTTTATGAAAATGAAAATTTCGGTAAAATTTGCTTGACATTTTGTTTTTTTTTTTAATAGTTGTAATTGAAAAAAAAAATCTTTCGTTCAAGCACTTGTAAATTGTATTTCGAACACCTGTGTAAAATTTCATCAAGATCGGTTGAGTAGTTTTCGAGAACATTTGACAACCGACTTTGAAAACCAGGTTCCGAGAAAAACGTGTTTAAAGTTTTGAGTAACAATACAAATAGCTTGAAGCTAACACCTTCCAAAGCCTATATCTCCGAACCTCGGATGGACTTGAAAATTTAGGAGAATATTCTTGAGATGTTGTAGAAATTAATAAGCAATAAAAAAAGAACGATTTTTTTAACCCACGAAACCCATGTAACCCTTTAAATCTCATGTGGCTCAAAATCGTTTTGAAAATTTATTGTATTGGTGATCTTGTCCATTTTGCCCATATAAAAAGAGAAGATGTTGTGCACGGAAAAAATACGCAACAACGTCAGGAAAGGTAATGATCAGCAATCATCGAGAATTCCGAGCCTCTTCGGACTTGCACTTTATTGTAATTATTGAGCTAAAAAAGCTAAAAATGATGATGAAGTGAAATCGGGGAAATTGTTGTTCTGCTATAGTTTTTCGGCGGCCTGTTTGTAAATTTCTGAGAAAAAGTTTAGAAATGGGAATTTTTATTGTTGAGACATTGTCTGAAGTTAACTATATTTTAATTACTCCCATTATTAATTTTTGTACGCCCTAAGGTAGGCGACAAATTCAACATATCTCAATGCCTCAACTTGTTCTCCAATTAGTTCTGGTTTCTAATGTGTCAAATAACATGCATATGCAATTTCCTATTTTCCAAAACAGCCCGAAAGTATGCAACAAATATTGCTTGCGAAAATTGCATAAATCAGTTTGACATATATGCCAATAGTTTCAGCGTTTCAAAGTATTTCACATTGCGCGCCCTAAATTCCAACACACAAAACCATGTCGATGGTGTGCCCCACCGTTACGAAACTTAACACTAATACGCCCAGAAGTAGGCAAGAGAAACACAAATCATTCTCAGTCTTTACACCTGCCCGAATTTAATTCATATTTCACCTCGTTGGCTAATGCGCACTTGCGCTTTCTAGCTGCCACAAATGAATAGCAATTAAAAAAAATGTCACCGTTATGTTTAGTTCTTAGTTTTTTTCGTTGCCTATAGACGGGCGCAAAAGCGCGTGTCAACTTCTAATTGGCCACGTTACAGTTACCATTGCATTTGCCGCATGTTCGAAGTTGTAGTTGTTGAAATTTTTGGTGCGCTGAAATCGGCATGAAAATAACGGCATAACATGCGATACACAACTTTCGTGCGCCTTAATATAGGCAATGCGGGCATTGCTTGTGTGGTGAGTGCGCACACAATTTATCAAAATATATTACAAATCATTGGAATTTCCACGGTTTTCTACAAGTTTCGCTTGCCGTTGTTGTTGGACTTGACTTGATGAAAATTTTGTTCTGTTGTTGCAAAAGATTTGTGCCGTTGTTTCGGGCTGATCGTTTTGCTAAATCGATTTGCGTGATTTATTGAAATTCACTTAGCAAGCAATGCGCCAAAAAGTATGCCAATAAAACTTTCGCTCTTAAGCAGTGAAAGTTTTTGGCAAAATATTACCGAATCGATTTTGGCACAACAAGAAGAAGAGGGGGAAGTCAGGTATGGGAGTGAAAATCAGAATATCCATCAAGACAAAGCGCGTGGAGTGAGAAGACGAATATGAAAAAGTAATAACAAGTTGTCTGTTGCATGTCTGAAGCAAGCACGTGGAGCCATATAAAAATTAAAAAAAAAACAAAATGTCGCAGTATTTCGTGCACACGCATACTCACTGATACCAGCAGACGGTCTTTGTATGAATGTATGGGTGTATGGAAGAATTTTTGTGTCTGCAACTTTAAATTGTATTAAGTATAATCGAGAATTTTCACAAATTCATTGTACTTTTTTGGACAGGTAGACAATTGTCGTGCAAGCGAATTCTTCAGTTTGCATACTTTAAGGCGCAGTAGCGTTTTATTAGCTGTATGTGACATACTGGCGCATGTTGACATCTGCAATTCATTGTAAAAAGTTTTTTTGTTTTTTTTAAATATTTTTTGACTCTTTTTACTTTTTTCTTCAATTTTCTTATGCCCCGAATTTTTTGAGTCTTACTTCTCATTCACTTTCAGAAATTATTTATTTTAAATTTTTCAGCTTGGAATGTTTTTGTTGGCGCACAATTTGCTTGCACAGCCTTATTGCCTCAGCAGCTGTACGATTTCACTTAATCAACTTTTGCCCATTTTCATAATGTTGCTACGCCTAACTTTATGCTAAAACAACAAAGCCTAGACCAAAAGAAACCCAAGGAGACAGTTGTAGAGGCAGTGTAACTTTAAGACAACTTTTTGCCTATTCATCCGTTAGTTTGCTGAATGTGCCCATTCCATAAACTAACTCTAGGCAGAAGGGCAGACAACAAATATTTAGAAAAGTGACAACGCAAGCTCAGCCGGCGAATGCCAGCAAATGAGTGAATGAATTTACAGCCTGCTGCTGGTACAAAACTATGGCATTTAAGTAGCCGAAATTGAATTAAATTATCTGGCCCTGTAGTGTGTCTTAGTTGCGGCTACTAAGGACCTTCTCGGCCATCATTCTTTCCACTGCCAATTCCTTTTTCTTCTCTTCCCGGCGTAGGCAAATTGCCATTGCGTGTACGTGTTTGTCGCCAGTGTCCCTTGTCAGCCGCTCATTCATAGCGCCTTGCTTCAGCTGTGGCAAAGTTTGTGAACTAATATACGCTCACGCCTGCCACGTTTTCCGCGTCTGACCGGTCTCGTGATTATTTTCATTACTCTGATTGTTGACAGCGCCCAATCTCTATAGTTCTTGCCCATTTTTGTTTTTTGCTTTTCTTTTTAATTTTTGCGACACTTTTTGGTTTCAATCCACTTTTGCGGTTGTTGTTGCTATTTGTTATGACAACAATGGGATTGCTATGAAATTAAGTGAAATTAGAGAGTTGTGCATGCAGCCAAGAAAACTTTTGGAGGTATTTAAATATTTTTTTGTTTAGGTTTTTCAATTTGCCGTTGCTTTCGCTCTTTCGTTGCTCAGAAGCGGAATAATTTTTTATTGGCTGTTTTTTATAGCGCAATTATTTAATTTTGTATGGAGTTTCTTAGTTTTTTGTATTTTTTTTTTATTTTTATTTTATTTTTTTTTTGTTCTAGAAATTTCTCAAATCTGTTTTCTGATTTTAAAGTAGAAAACTTTTTTACCCAAATGCCAAAATACTTTCTCAGTGCGCCTTAATGTATGCCATTTTATTAGCTTTTGCCTTATTTGGGATTTTCTGTTGCTATATTAACCCTATGGCATTTTGGCGGCAGTTGTCCTCAAACCAATTTTCGTGCTTATTAAGTTAGATGCCCTTTTTTGGCAGCTTGTGATGATGTAAGGCAATCATGTATGCAAGCAAACCACTAGTCTGCTATCTACCCTTAGAAACATCATTAGATAGTAGCAGCTTTTTGCTCTATGTGGGCGGAAAATGATTTTTTTGTTAATTGAGACTGAGCTCCTTCTACTGCGCTTTGAAGTTTTTCCACAATTGGGGGGACAGTTTTATGTCGCCTCTGAATGGCAAAAGATTTTATTTTCTGACGGATCCTTTTTATAACAGAAAAGTAGTCGCAGATTTGCTATTGACTGCCGGTGGGTGGTCGCTATTAAAAAAACCTTTAGTTAATTTTTGAAGCCCACAGTGCTTTTTGAGTTCACGCTATACAGAATGGTAGTCAAGCACTCACCCATTCGGGGTTGATGTTGAAATGAAATAAAGTCAGCGCTCTGCGAGGTATTAAACAAGTTCTTTCCCTAATTCAAACTACTATGTATGTAAGCCATTATATGGCGATCAAAACCCGAGCGATCCAATTTTAAATTTTTCCTTGCAGATTGTGCAACCATCTTTCCAAGTTCGGAATATAGTCCACATACTCGTTTGATTTCCACCACTGATCCACGAAAGCTCCAACACATCTTCTTCTCTCATCCAACTCTATAGTGAGGAGATGGAGTAAACCTCTTGGCCTGGTATCCAACTCAACTTCATCATAGGTTCACTGAAGGAACTGGGTTTGGATGAGTTATTGCGATGACTAATTGGCAAAAAGAACCTACCTCCCTCTTGCATTTCGTTTACTTTCATAACCCTGCTGCTTTGAACGCTCAGAATGTACGAAATAGCCAGAGTTATATTGGCCATTATTGATTGCAGCTTATTGGTATAGACATGAAAACCCTTAAATAAAAAGCCTCACGGAGTCGAATTTCACAATCTTGGCCGGTTCACATCACTGCTGCGGGAGGAACCCATTATTATTGCCGTCTTATTCATGCCGAATGCCCTTCGTGCCAGTTACTGGCTCTACAAAACGCCATTCTGCTGGACACCTGAGCCATCCATATCAATTTCGATTAATTTCGTTCAAACGTAATTAGTTGCCATTGATTAGTAGCACTCACTTCTGATGGTGATGCTTTCAACAACGTCATCTTAGATTATTATTAGCTAAAAATCCGTGCTAAACAGCAACTTAGTTTGGATATAGTGGCAACAAATAGACCTCATGTGGGTTGAAGTCAACCAATATACGTCCATTTAATATTTTAGACATTCATCGGAAAGTGCGTATTGTCGGAAAAGATGATTCTTAAAAAAAAATTCAAATACTCCGAAGTCCATTCAGTGCACAAGGAATGCTGCCTATGGTCAATGGGCCTCTAAGAGCTGGTATGAAGTAGGCTTCACCAGGTTAAGTATGCTGCAGGTTGAGTCTGCGAGGGACAGGGTAAGTCTGTAGGCGATAAATTGACACAAGCAGCGGCAAAGTTCTCAGGCGCTCTGGCATTCCTTCGACACATTGATGTTAGCTGATTGTTGGTTGGTTGGTTAGAGTGGTGATTTATCCAGAATCCAACTAGTGCTTCCGCACCATTTTGTTGCCACATCATCGTTACCCCAACTTGTTTAACGGTTACTTACAGCCTGACTATATCCAATCTGTGCGGTTAAGGAACCTTATTAGGTTGTTGACGTCTAAGCCAGACAGTTGTTGAGACTATCGAACAGCAGCCTGCCTAGGGTTAACATTCTATTCTTTCATAGGGCAGGGCATTCGCGAAGGAAATGGAAGATTGTTTCTTTTTTCTCCGGTTGTTTACAACTATGACAGGATGTGTTGTGAGGGATGCCCATTTTGGCGGCTTGTTTTCCGATAGCCCAGAAGCCAGTTATGACTGTCGTTAGTCTACAGGCGTCCCGCCATTTTATATTTATCAATGTCGACGATTGCTTGAGGTTGTAGGTGGGCCATAACGTCCTGCTGATTTGGCATTTCGTCTGGTCTCTCCATCTACAATCTATGACTAGCAGGTATTTTAGGGAAATTGCATTCTTGACTGCACCTAATGAAGTGAATACTGGTACTGCAAGCACGTTATTCATGGCAGACCCCCCTCTTGCCAGTTCAACTGATTTTTCGTTACCTTCAACGTTCCGGTGCCCCGGGACCCAGATTAAGGTTTCTTTATGGTTTTCACTCAAGGCGGTAAGGCTGTTCCTACTTTGCTCCACCTCACTTTAGAGGTTGTTGTAGCCGAATCCAGTGCATGGATTGCAACTTGACTCTCCGAAAGAATACCGATATTGCCCTTAAAAGCGAAATCTGTGATTAGCAGCCAAGCAGCCAGGCTTCCCCAATTGCCAGTACTTCCGCCTGGAAGACACTGCTGGTATTAGGGAGATGCACAGATTTTTCAATTCCAAGTCTATGAGAATATAGCTATAGATTGCAGTCCGAATGATTACTTTTCGAATTATTGCCCCAAATGTTGGAGACTCGACTTTGAAATCTCCCTTGACTTTGTTTGCCGTAAAAAAGGCTGATTCAGTAGGCTGAGCATGAAAGCATGACTGCTGAAAACGAAGTTCAGAATATAATAATCTCCTGTAGTAACCTCATTTCAGTTATTTTAGATCTATCAGTGAATCAATTTTCCATTCTTGAAAATCACCTGAAATGGCCGTAGTCTGAGTTGTTGCTCAATCTTCGTAAAGTACTGTGGCAAACATCATTGTATCAATTTTGCTATGGCTTTCAGTATAAGCGCTGAATTCCTAACATCAAAATGCATCGATGGCAGTTTCCGTTTAATTTTCAGTGCTGGCGTGGAAGTAGCACATAGTTCTGTACTTATTTGCCTACATATTTCTAGTTTCCGTATATCTTTCAACAAACTGGCATACGTATTTTTCTATTTT
>JAYXIM010047101.1:0-13812 GCA_037575425.1 Anastrepha fraterculus | reverse complement strand
TGCGAACTTGTTCTTATAGGACAAGTCTGACATATCATATGGCAATTTTTTTAGAGTGGGTCAAAGTTTTCAGGATTTGGTCGTAGATGCCTTTGTATTGGGTATGAAAAGTGTAAGAAGTCAATTTCTGATAAAAATTCTATTGTCCACATTCTATTATAGAATTTCTAGAGCATCATTTTTGTAAAACACTTTAACGCTCTATCTACTTCTCTCACGTGTTAATTTGACCCATTCCTTAAAAACAGTCCAAAATTACTTTTGAAAGGGATATTTGAATCCTGAAATGTTCAAGGAAGCGATTTGCCAAAAAATTGCACTCAGGGTTATCGAAGGCACAAGAATACTTACTCGTAATTAATAGAAATATTGACGTTCTCACATATACAGGGTGTTCGGTTGTAGAATCAGGTGTTAAATTTAAAGCTTCTATCTAACAGCTGAGCGTGTGAGTGAAGTGGTGATCGCGTTAGCTTTGTTATTCGGACAGGTCATTTAGTTAGGATGTCATAGCATCAGCGTGAGCCAAGAGATTCAGTGAAAAATAAGTTTTGCAACTGAAAAGCAGAGCTCAAACTACCGGCTCTACTCTATAGCGCTGAGTCCTGGACATTCACGAACACCGATGGGTGATTATTAGGAGCTACTGAGAGAAAAATTCTTCGCAAGATCTACGAGTATAGTCCAATTTGCGTGAATGATGCATACCGAATAAGATGGAACCACGAGCTGTACGCCGACATCGACGTTGTGCAGCGCATTAAAATTGAGTGGCTACGTTGACTAGGTCACGTTGAGCGAATAGACAATGACGATCCAGTAAAGGTGGTACTCTCTTCGAAATGAACTGGTGGAACTTACAAGAAAGAACGTCCTCATCTGCATTGAAAAGATCAAGTCGACGACGATCTGACCGCCGCGCGCAGTAGCGTTTGGCGCAACATTTTGGTAGCAGCCAATATCGACTATCGGTTGTAGTTGCCAGGTAGGTAAGTAAGTAAGTCTCAGCGTGCTAGAGAACAACGTGCATTTGCAATCGAAGCGTATTTCAAGGCCAATGATTCATTTGAACTGCTCGTCGTAGATTTTTTTCACGTTACAATATTCGACTTTCGCGAGATTCCCCAAGTAAAGATTTGATTCACTAATAGGTGCGAAGATTTCGAGCACTAAGTTCGGTGGCAAACAGCCACCAACACCAGGACTCAGTCGGACATCGAGAAGAAATGAAAATATTGATCGACACTCCATATCAGTCTGTGCGAAAGTGGGCGGCAGCATTGGGACTTCCAAAAATTATTTTGCATGAAAGAAGCACCGTAGACTTCACGTCTTTGAAAATCTTATCGTGCAAGTGGTTAAACTTGACGATCCTAATTATATGTCAATATTGCAGCGAGTTTTCTTTATTTTTTGGGCAAATATTTTTTGGTATTTTTTAAATATTCTTTAACCTAATGTATATGTAAGGAACTTTCAAACTTTATAAAAAAATTAAGAAAACGTTAACAAATTTTCCTCAAATATTGAAGTTTTTGGCCGGAATTTTCAGAAAAATTTTAAGTATGCAGTTTTGGTCGCCAAATGGGTTGGTGCGTGACTACCATACGGCAGAGAGTAGATTCTAATCTCCATCCATGATACAGCAAAACGACAGGAAATATTTTTTTCTAATAGCATTCGACCCTCGGCAGGCAATGGTAAACCTCAAAGTGTACCTAACAGAATTGTACTCGCCAATTATTTATTTTTATTTAGTTTTAGGCAGCTTTATAGCTCATTGAGTTTTGATAAAATAAAGTGCAAGTTTCAAACTCCTTAATAGTTCCGTTGATTTTTGAAAAACATTTTTTGGTGTCGGCTTTTGCTTTTTTATAGAACAACTCAATTTATAAAGACTGGAATTGGTTCTTGTTAATTTCTTTGAAAGCGGTCATGGGCATTTTCGTCCACAAGAAATTTATATGGAATAAAGTCAAAAAGCCATCAGAAAAAAGAACTATTAAAAATCCAAACGATTTTTCACCTATTGGGCTATATTACTGCGTGCCCTAAAAATTTCTAAAGACTCAATTTTTGTTTCCTTGTTCACCCCTATTGGCCACCCCCTCAAGTGAAATAGCGTTTATTCAAGAACATAATCAAGATGCATGTAAATTTATATGTTTTCGGGGTCGCAAGGTAGCAAGTGGTAGCAGCTGAATCTTGTTTTATTCAGTAACCATTACTTTTTTGAGTAACCTTTAATAGGTTTCAAAGCAGCATTTTATTACTATACAGTTTGAAAACTCAAATTTTATAAAAAAAATTGCAAAAGATGTATCTACGTAAATTAAAAAATCTTTATGTCTTAAGACTTCCTGCTAAATATTTCTTAAAAAAATTTAAGATATATTTGAGCTAGAGCGATTTGAAAATTAATCCGAAAGTTAATTTGTTTATAAATAAAATTATTTTTAAAAAATATCAATAAAAAAATGAACTCGGGAGATGAAAAAATTGATGTAGGCATAAAAATATTAAAAATTTTCTGCATTAAAAAAAACTCGACCGCCTTGAAATTTGCTCCCAAAATCGATTTGTTTAAAAATAAGATTATTTTTTACAAATATTTTTTCAGAAAAGTCACCTTGGAAGATAGAAGAATTTAACATTAAAAGGTCAGCTTAAAAATATTAAACATTTCTGCAATTTTGAAAAAAAAGCAGTGAAACGGGTGAGAAATTTTTTTTCAATATATTGGTGGAGATTTCTGTGGCTAAATACTTCCTGTTTTCAGGTAAATTGTCTTCCAAAAAAAGTTCCAAATACCTTAGAAATTCTTATTATATTCATTCGTATATTCTTCCGCATAGGAGTTATCAGTTAGCAAAAATAATAAACTTGCGCAAACAATCACTTTTATCGACTACGTAACCACATTTCTCACGAGTATGTAAGAAAAAACGGGTTTTCTGTAAAAATTTAGGTAACTGTAAGGTTATTTAGCGAAGGTGAGGGATCCCAGAATAGCGGCGGTGTTACTTGAATTTCTGGGTAAGCTCGTTTGCATGTTTATTTATTTGAGTTTGTTAAGTCCTAAGGTTTGTTAGCGCACATAAGTGCGATATGGATAAATTTACTGAGCCTTGGGGCCTGGAAACTTTAACAAAGAGTCGGTCTTTTTGCGCGGAACTTCTTAATGCAACGCTTTGGCGAATGTAGCATAGTTTTTCGGTACTTGTAGGGACTCTACATAAAGCAGCTAAAAGCGCAAAATAAAAAAGAAAATAAATTAATAGTCAATCTAGATCTTCTGCCTTATAAACTATAAACCCTCCTAATTTCACCTAAACCAATGTAAATTCCCGAAATTGTAGTTCCATGAAAGTTCCCTACCTCTCTTCACTGCAGACGAATGTATTGGTGCAATTTCGCAAATATGTTTCACATTCGCGTAATTTACATATTATACCACTGCACCTTTGTCTATATGCAGGTTATAAATTTCGCAAAATGCTGGTGGAGGTAACGCAACGTAAACAAGAACATCAAAATACTGAAACTCTCTTTTTGGCAGCAACCAAATGTGTGCCGTAGGTGGTGGCTATCACTAAGCGTTGACTACGAAATTGTGCTTCCTTATTGTTATTGTTTTTGTATGCGGTACCGCTAGTCACGCTCAACTGAAACGCAAACGACTGAACGACAGTTTTAGTTCTACTTTGTTTTATTTATCTAAGAGCGCATGAAATTTAGCGCGTACGCAACTCTACCAATACTCGCAATTCCGGATTATTTGTGCGCATTCCTGTGTAATAATGTGCGTGCTACTGCAATAACTTTAATGGCATATAAACACTAGGGCGGTTCATTTTATGGGGGAAAAAATCTCTATATACTTATAAATTATATTACATTTTATATATATTTACATATATGTGTGTGTGGATGTGTACATGTGTGTTTGTTGCTTATACACACTGACAAATTTTGAAGAAGCTGGAATTTTCTAGGAAAATTTGTAGAGGGTTTTTCAAAGTTTTGAGCCAATTGGACTGAAAATGGAAGGGTTGCTACCTTTATAAAAATTAATAAACAAATTTTATAATATATTTTAATTATTAATATTATAAAAAATATTTGTTTTAATAAATTATTTTTTCAAATTAACTGAAAAACTACATTTACAAAAAATTAAAAGGAAATTTTTCTAGAAATATTTTTATAGGGTTGCCACCTAGTTAAAAGCTTAAATTTACTTAACTATGTAATAAGCTGAGTAAAATATTGCACGACCAATATCAAACGAACACTGCTTGAAGAAGTATGAATCGAAATAAAATAAACTTTTAAGGCTGCCATCTATAAAGTAGAAGGCTTGCATTTTTGGTAAAAAATAAGTTGAAAGTTAAGTTAAATATTAAAATAAGGGTAAAGATATTACAACAAAGTATTCAAAAATAATTTTATTTGCAATTTTTTTAAGAGTTGCCACCTAAATAAAATTAAGTATGAAATAATCTTAGCACGATTTTAAAAGATTAATATGAAACGAATTTTGCTTGAAGAAGTCTTAGCCCAAATATATTTTTAATAGGGCTGCCGCTTTTAAAATAAAAGGGTTGCCTTCTTTGTAAAAAAATTAATTAAAACTTTTAATTCAAATATTACAATACGGTTAAAGATATTACATTAAAGTATTTAAACATAATTTTATATATAAACTTACTTTTTAGAGTTGCCACCTATATAAAATTAAGTCAAATTAAGCACGTAATTAGCTTAGTATCATTTCAAGAGTTTAATATCAAATGAATATTGCTTGAAGAAGTGTTAATTCAAATATATTTTTAAATAGTGCTGCCACCTATAAAATAAAAGGTTGCCAAATTTGTAAAAAAATCAATTAAACTTTTAACAAAAATGTTACAATATAGGTAAAAATATTAAAATAACGTATTTAAATATAATTTTATATAGAAACTTTTTTCTAGAGTTGCAAGCTTTTATATAAAAAATGGATTGATTTGCCTTTTATAAATTCTTTAGTAAGTTATAAATGCGAAGTATTTAAAGTAATTTAATCAAATCAAATATGTTGGCAGAGCTGCCACCTATCTAAAATAAAATCTAGTTAAATATGAAAAAGTTTAGTGAAACACTGCAATATTGGTATCAAACGCAAAAGGCTTGGGTAAGTCTTAATTCAAACTAGTTTTTGGATAGGATTGCCATCTAAGACATATAAAAGGATGGTCTTGGATGTAAAAAAATTCGAGTTAATTAGTTAGCAATAAAAGTAGTACTACAATATTGATAGCAAAGGCTATATTTGATAAATCTATTTTTCAAAGAGTTGCCATCTGTCGTAAAATGAAAACTTATGAACTATATGAACAGTTAAATGTACTGTTACAGCAATCGTATCAAAGGCAAGGCGCTTGTGTAAGTCTCAGTTCAAATAAATTTTTGAATGGGGTTGCCACTTAAACAAACTTAAAGAGTTGTCTCTTAAATAAAAAATTAAATCAAGTTAAAAAGAAAGGTGGATATTAAAAGAGGTGTATTTAAGAACACTTGGATCCAGAAACATTTGAATAGCGTTTCCATGTCAGCAACTGAGCAATACTTTCCGAAAATCTACTTCAGCTAGCTAACTTAATTAAAAGTATCACAGCATGTTGACCCCCAAATATTACTGAATATCTTGGAAATCTTTTATATTACTGAAAAATTGACTAAAACTTCACACCCTAATAATCACATACACCCATATAGGTTGGTTGGTTGGTATATAGATACTTACATGTTTTATTGAAGTGGCAACTACAAGCCAAATAAATGCACCTTTTCCGATATTCCACTGCTGGTGTACAGTGCTAACAAAAAACACAACAAAAATAACAACAAAAACAACATGAACGCTAAGCACACGCAAAACATTGCCATGCCATAAATTTGACAGCACTTTGCCACAAAACACCGTTGCCAATGGTGCCACTAATAGGTGTCTACTTTGTATGAGGTCACATATGTATGTTTGTACGCATGGATATATCCATGCACACTTTCAAAATGAGTAGTCTTCTCTTTCCACACCCATACACAGACACACACACACACCTGCACTTATCTCTATTTATGGTTAAACTTTAATGCATTAATGTAGCTTGGAATTTATTTGAGTATGCGCTTATCTACACATACATGTGTACGTACATATATATGCATATATGTGTGTGCAATGTTGTATAGTTGGTACTATTTACAGTATTACCACTAATCCAAACACTTGGGTAAGAGTCTCTATGAGCGTTTGCCTATTGTCTAATATTGGTAATTCCACCAATATATAATTATTTGGCTTTAATTGGATTATATTGTGGCCTTTTGTGGGAACTAAATTGAATACCTATATTACTATTTATTTATAGTGAAGAATTGAATAATTGGCAATTATTTAGTGTAATTATTTGGTCGACGTAAAGTTGGCGAAAAATGTTCATTTTAGTTCGAGATTTATCGATACATAAATAAAAAATTGAATTTGAACATCAACTCATGTCATGTTATAGCCATCTCGGGGAAACACCTTCCAACATTATGCGATCTTCAACAAAGATCCCTCAACAGCCTATCACTTTGGTGTATAAGTCGAGGACTTGAAGTAAGTCCGGAAAAAACGGATCTGATAGTATTTAGCAGAAAACATACAACACCAGCTCTTAAACACATATTCCTAAGAGGGAAACCACTTAGAGTGAAAGAAAAGGCGAAATATCTAGGACTTGTACTGGATAGGAAGCTAAATCGGGGGCTCGCAGTCGCAGATAGAGTACGCAAATCGATGATGGTGTTGTACTCCCGTGGAAGGCTAATTGGAAAGAAATGGAGATTGGAACCCAGAATGACACACTGGCTGTACAAAGCAGTGGTTAGGCCTATTCTCTACTATGGTAATGTTATATGGTGGAATGCCCTTGAGAAGGTGGTGAACATAAAAAAACTTGACAATTTTCAGAGACTAGCTTCTGTTCTCATAACTGGCGCGATGTCAACCACACCATTGAAAGCATTATATGCGACATTAAACTTCTTGCTGGTAGATCTGCAGGCAAAATATATCGCGCGTAGCATGGCAATGAGGCTGAACACTGTAAGTAAGTGGTCAAATAAGAGCAACGGTCACGGTAAAATCTTGGCTGGCATTTCGAAGATTCCCGGATTGGTGGACTATGCACTTCCGCCTATACTTGCTATTACATCGTTTACGACCCTCCTAACCTCAAGGGAAGAGTGGGAACGGGACGATGTGAGACAGGGCGAGTCCATCCATGTATATACAGATGGCTCAAAGCTCGAGGGCAGGGTGGGCGGAGGTGTATACTCCGAGCATTTTCACTGACAGCCAAGCGGCGATAAAATCCCTCACGAAACAGTCGACAACCTCCAAGGTACCCATGAAATGCCGCACATCTCTTAAAAAAAAAGAGGGTAAACATATTTTTTTTTCAAGTGGACGCCATTTTGTGAATTTTTTCTTTGATACCCGATAGCGACATCCTAACTAATGAAGAATTTTTTTTAATTTGTTTGTTTTAGATCACTACAAGGGTTGGAATCATGTCAACCATGGAGCATCGTTTTTTTATGTAGCCTCCAATTTGCCGGCCTGTAATTCTACGTTTTTTTTATTTTCTGTTTTTATTCATTTTTTTATATTGTACTTTTCCAATATTAGTAAAAACCATAAAAAAATGGATGGTAAAAATATTTCTCATTTTTTATAATCATAGTTTTAAAAATACCTAAAATTAAAGCGTCTAGACCAGAATTCCGCCTTAAAACTGATATTTTTTTACGACAGTATTAATAAAAAATGCAGTTTTATATGAGCTTTTTAAAGTAATTTGAATCAGTGTGAGACCTAAGAAGAAAAATTTCAATCCACTGCTAAAGAAAATTATGACTTTTAAGTATAAACAGGAGGTTCCCTACGACTATTTCTCTTTCAGAATTGCTATATCGTATTTCTGCGTTTTTATCATCCCATTTGGTCATACAGTGCAATCAGAAAAATTATAAAAAAAAATAAAAAAATAAAATTAAATCTAAAGAAATCATAGGAAACTATACCACCAGAAAAAATAGTTTCTGTTTGGGAGCGAAATTCATGAATAGAGTTACACCCTCACTTCTTTCTCAACTGTAGTTGTATGCCGGTGAGCTCCCAAACTACTTTACTCTCGCTAATCTGCTTGTTTTAGGCAAAGCTCTGTGACCCGCACTACAGCTTTTGGCTTGCGTGCGATTATGGATAAGGCCTAATCAAGATCTATTTATATATGTTTGTATGTCTATGTGTATTTATTTTTTTTTTTTTTTTTATTTTATTTTATTAAATTTACATAACAAAACTAATTTTATTACATAAATATCAAAACGCAGCACTGGCTACGAGGCCTTCAGCCGCCACTTTAATTAAAGTTACATTTGAGTAAAAACTATTTGCTAAGTGTTAGTATCTTAAATATATTTTAACAAATCATTGTTTTTCAAGAAGTTATATATTGCCATTATATTTTCATCCGAGGGTGTTTTAAGCAGTTTTATAATATCAACGTTGTCATAGCTGACTGATGAATTGTGCAGGATCGGGCAGAGAGTAAGTAAATGTTTGATAGTGACGGTGTGGTTACAAAAAGGACATTTGGAAGGACTATCACCTGACAGTAAGTGGGCATGTGTTATGATAGTGTGTCCAATTCTTAATCTGGTAAAAGCCCTCATGGCACTTGTGGGTAAAGATGATGTATAAGTAATTCGCTTTTTGTCTTCATTAATTTCTGCGTAATGGTGTTTGTATGTCTTCCAATCGCTTGCATCTTCTTGGTGCCTTATATGTTTGACTAGGTTGAGTATGTCGGATTTGGTTACAATGTCGTAGACTAAAGTAGGTGTCCTTATAACATTTTTTGCAGCAGCATCTGCATAGTCGTTTCCTTTTATTCCAGCGTGACCCGGAATCCAAGTAAGCTTAATCTTTCGAGGAGCACCGATGACCATGTCTCTAATTGATTCAATTATTGGATTGTGGTTGGACGGAGACGTTATTGCTGACATACATGATTTACTATCCGTGCATATTAGAAACTTTCCTTTAGTTTTCCTAGCGTAGTGGACTGCATTTAGAATTGCAGACGCTTCAGCGGTAAAGATAGAACACATTGTAGGAAGAAGCCAGTTACAGATTAATTCGCCAGTGTCAGTAACAACTGCAAACGAGGTAGATTCTGCAGACTTGGAGCCGTCCGTGAACAGTAACTTCCAGCCATTACTTAGGTATTTGGATTTTAGTTCAGTAAAGGTTTGTTGAAAAACTTCGTTTGGTGTGTTTTGTTTGGATAACATCAACAGTTTGTTGGGAGGAAGTATGTCATTGATCTTCCAAGGTGGATGGCTTTTTATAGTCTTCAACTTTATGTTGGATAAAATATTGTTTTTTGTAGCAAAATCTAAGCACCTCATAATAGCTGAATTTATTCTAGGTATTTTCGTTTTGCGTATGGCACGTTTGAAAGTTTTGTGAAGTAGTGGATTAGTGTTGTCTACCGCTTTCGCAAACAGTTGGCGCGTGAGATCAATAATTCTATTTGGAATGCTGGGTAGTCCTGATTCAGCAAGAATGGTGTTGGTAGGTGAGGTTGGAAATGCCCTGAGACTCCGTCGTATTGCGCAATGGTATGGTGCATTCAACATTTTGATATTAGATTTTGAGCAGTTACCATATATAGGGAGCCCGTAATCAATTTTCGAAAGAAGCAGAGCTCTGACAACATTGATGAGTGTATTCGGATGAATATGTGATTGCTTAGATGAAATATATTTTACAATGCTTAGCCTAGTCATTAAAGAACTTCTAATGTATTTACAATGTGAGTTGAAGTTGTACTTAGAGTCAAAGATTAAACCTAGTATTTTTAACTGTGTTTCACATTTGATGTTAGTGTTGTTATGTGTTAGAGTTATCCCAGTGCATTTGTGTTTCCTACAAATATGAAGCACATGGGTTTTTTCTAAAGAAAGTGAGGCACCAGACTCCAGCGACCATGTATCAATATCGGCAAGAATATTTGAAAATAGAGATTGAACTAAAGGAACGTCGGAAACTTTCGAGTACATTAAAACATCATCTGCATAGATCTGGTGCTCAATTCCTTTATATTTTTCTATTATTCGACTGATATCATCAAAGGCGATAATAAACAAAAGTGCGGAGAGAGGTGAGCCTTGCGGCGTACCATTATATAGTGGAAGTGTTGGTGAAAGAAAGCCGTTTACGTTAACTTTGAGTTTGCGATTTGTGAGAAAGTTTGTGACGAAACGTAGCACTTTTGGACCTATTTTCCATTTCATAAGCTGCCGTACTATAATATGAGCTCCTATTCTGTCGAAAGCTCTGTGAAAATCAAGGGATAGTACGGATATGTGATTTTTGCTCGATAGAGCGTTGCATATAAAATCATCGAGATTAATTAAAGCGTCTGTTGTACTTTGTCCTTTTTTATAGGCAACTTGGTTCGATGATATGTATTTGTTTCTCTGAGCGTACCACATTAGACGATTGGCAATAATCTTTTCCAGTATTTTGCCCATACATGGAAGAAGAGAAATCGGTCTATAGTTAGCAACTTCATCGGATGACTTGTTTGGTTTAAGAAGAGGTATGACACAAGAAGTTTTCCAAAATTGGGGGTAGACACCTGTATCGAATATTTTGTTATACAGATTAACCAATCGTAGCTTGAGACTTTTGGGCATATTTCTGATCATTGGGTAAGAAATTTTGTCTAAACCCGGTGATTTTCCTTTAACAGTGGACGCAACAAACTCGAGTTCAGTGTATGATATACATGATTCTATTTGTTTAGCAGAAGAAGTAAGATAATGAGAAGGATGGTCGTGGTTTGACAAGATTTGGGTTTTAGCAGTTTGAAATTGTAAACTAAAGGAATCGTCTGAACTGGTTACAGAGTAGTATCTTGCGAATAACTCAGCAATTTCTTTTGGGTCGATAATGGAACCTGTTGCCCCCTTCATACAACGGATGGTTTGGTTTCTTGGTGTTCCAGAAAGTTTATTTAAAGCATTCCAAATTATTTTTGGACTAGAGGATGGATTAATATTGCTTGTGAACTCCTCAAAGCACTTACGTTTTGACTGTTTTGCACTTCGTCGGAAGAGAGCATTTGCTTTTTTGAAGGAGACAAGGTTGGCAAGAGACCGTGAACGTTTGTATTGATACCAAGCTACTTGTTTACTTTCCCGAAGCTTAGCAATTTCTTTATTCCACCAGGGAACAATCTTTGTGCTTCTTACTGGCTTTGTTTTTGGTATGCTCGCGTTAGCTGAAGCTCGAATAATTTTTGTTAAACGTGCACTTTCTTGGTTTGGGTTATCAGCGATTGCGCTACAGTTATTATTTGTTTCGCATAGAGACTGAAACTTCTGCCAATCGGCATGATCGGTTATGAATTTCATATTAAATTTAACATTTTTGGAAATTGTACCTAAAGACAGTTTTAAAATAATTGGAAAATGATCACTGCCATGAAGATGGTTGAGTACGTTCCATTCGCATTTTGTAGCAAGTGAATCAGTACACATTGTAAGGTCTATATGTGAAAAGGAGGAATGGGTTGAGAAGTGTGTTTCGGCACCATTATTTAAACATATTAAGTTTGAAGATAGTAAAGCATCTTCGATACTTTTTCCCTAGCGTTGGCTTTTGGGGAGCCCCAGAGTGGACTCCATGCATTAAAGTCTCCGCCAAGAATTATTGGAGGATGGACTTGGTGAATAATATGCAATATATCTGAGCTAGTGAATTGTTGATCAGGTGAAATGTACGTGCAAATAATATTTATTTTTCCTACTAGGTTAATTTCAATAGAGAGAATCGGTAAGCTGGATTGAATGGAGTTTATTTTGTAAGGAATGCCTCTTCTTATGAGTATCCCAATACCTTTTTTGCTTGTATTTATGTGTGGTAGATTGTGAAAAAGACCAGTGTATTGTTTTGGAGTGAAAACCGAAGCGTTGTAAGGGAGATGAGTTTCATTGAGAAGTATTATAGTTGGTGTGTGTTCGTGTATTAATAGTTGGAGCTCATTGTAGTTATTAGAGTAACCGTTTAAATTCCATTGCAAAATTGAGATCATATAAAATAAGATTGAAAGAAAGTGAAATGGAGAGATAGAAAGCTAGAGAGTCAACTTGTGTGAGCAGTCAGTTGAGCTGAGTGTCACCAGTTGAGAACTATGTTAAAGGAGAATGAGAGTAAGCTGTGGTTTTAGAGGAGAGTTGATTTGTGGTAAATTCGGCGTCAATTTCGTTAAGCTTAGTAGAATTATATGCGATATTAGAGCTTGGGGAGTAAGAAGGGAACTTGTATTCATTAGTATTTATTGCTGAGGGAACATTTATGAGTGATGAGGGATTTGTTGTTGGGGAGTTTGCAAAGTTGGTACGATCAGTAAGAGAGGAAATGTTAGAAGAGTTATTGGAATTTTCAGAGGTTTTTGAAGAGTTATTGGAATTTTCAGTTGTTTTTGCTAAGTTATTATATGTGTTGTATGTAGTTAGTAAGTTATTAGATGTGTCATTGTTATTGTTATTTTGAGTTAGAGTAAAGGCAGCATTATTGCCGTTATTTGAAACCGTTGATATTGTATTTTTATTGCTTTCATTTGAATTGAAAGCTATGGCAGCGTATGAGCTGCTAGGAGAATTTAAAATGGTTTGCTGTTGTTTATGAAGTTTGATGGCTTCGCGCATTGAACATTTATTTATAGTTTTAATTTTTACGATTTCTTTAGCTTGTAAGAATTTAGTACATTCTTTGGAGGAAGAGGGATGTTCTTGGGAGCAATTAGCACAAAAAATGCGACTACATTCGGATGGTGAATGGGGGGAAGGGCGCAATTATCGCAAAGGGGAGTACGATTACAGTGTTTCGTTGTGTGCCCTAAAAGTTGGCACGATTTGCAGCGCATGGGGAGTGGAATATATTGCCGGACTAACACTTTGCACCAAGCAACGTCAATTTTAGTGGGCAAATTATATAAATTGAAAGTTAGCAATAGAACTCCGGAGGGCCGAAAATTGCCGTCTATTTTTTTTTGAAATTTATAGGCTGCTACAACTCCTTGAGAGCTAAGTTCACTAACAATTTCCTCTTCCGGGACGTTATTTAGAAATGGAGCGAATATTGTGCCTTTCACGTGGTTGAGTGATTCGTGTAGGGTTGCTGATATGGCACATATATTTCCTAGTTGCTTTACATTTCTGAATTTGTCGGCGATTATACTATTCTTTACTAGAAGGAGCAATTTTCCATCTCGTAGAGAGGATATGGAATGAACTTGGCTGCTAATTTGCTGAATAGCACGATGTATGGCAAAACATGAAAAGGAAGAAAGGGGTTTAGATGAATCTGTGGAATCAATAACCACAAATTTTGGATCATCCACTTTGGTTTCGGGAAGAAAAGGGAAATCTGTTAACGGCACACTTATAGAAGGCTTACGTCTCTTTTTTTTCTGGGTCCGGTATCGAGTAGTGCGAAGCGGTTAGCCTCGAAGTTTACTGGCCTCGGGGCCATAGTTCACTTTTGCGTTTACGAAAACTAAAACTTTGCTTCAATACGAACACGCGAGAAGAAAGAGAAAAAAAACAACAAAACTCGAAAGGCGAAGTGAGAATACTAAGATTATCAAGCGAAACTCCGTATGCGAAAAAGAAACGTCTTATCGGCGCGAGAGTTAGTCG